>CAIGQW010051057.1:0-10735 GCA_903798125.1 Danio choprae
AGAAATGCCAACTGACCCAGCCAGGACTCGAACCAGTGACCTTCTTGCAGAGGCGAGAGGGCTAACCACTGAGCCACTATGCCACCTAAATACAACTAATTAAAATCTTATAATTTGTTTCCCCAGAATTATGTGTGTTCATCTCTCCTCTCATGTTTGACTTTAATCTCACAAATGCAACTTTATTTCTTGTATTCATGTCTTTATAAGGTATCTTCAAAAGTCATACATTTACATTGCATAATTGTTTTTTTTGTTTTATTTATACATAAAAAAATGTGTAAAACACATTACAAAAAGATACAAAATAAAGAACAACAAAAACATGTAACAGTAAGCAAATACACCAAAGAGTATTTTGAGCAAAAAAAAAAAAAGAAAAGAAAAGAAAACACTACTTCAATCTTACATACAGAAAATACAGGTCTGCAATGTGCTATCCACAACTAGCATCCAGTCCCCAACTGGTAGTTCTGGGTGGGGACTCAATCAGAAAGAACAGGGTCAAGCTGAAGAGTTTGGACATGTCTGCGAAGGGGTTCCCACAGTTTAATGAAAACAGTGCTGGGTCGGTGAAGTGAGTACCTAATTTTATAAAATAAGGAACATTTCTTATCCAACAAGTGTAAGAAGGAGGGTGAGGGCTCTTCCAGTTCAGAAGAATTAACCGCCTAGCAAGAAGGGTTAAGAAGGCTACAAAGTCAGCAAAATGAGAGGGTAAAGTGTGGCCAGGTGAGAGAACCCCAAATAAATCAATAATTGGACAAGGTGGAATATCAACAGACAAGTCTCCGCATTGATCCCGTGGGCCAGCCTGAACACCCGCCGATGACCTACTCACACCTGCTGCTTATCCACGATGGACGTCCAGCAGTCTCCAGCTTCCGGTGCCTAGACTGCAGCTCTGCACAAGAAGTTTGGCCAGAGGAGAAATAGTTGTGCCCAACTGAGCCTGGTTTCTCTCAATGTTTTTTTTTTTTCTTCACTTTCGTCAATTGGTGAAGTTTGTAAATGTGTCTCCAAAAAGAAAGCAGGGAAGGGTAGGACCAAAACATATGCATGTCGCATTCAGGGTCAATAGACGGGTTGATGCGAGCTAGTCTGCTCTTGGACCAATAAGCTTTATGCACTACCTTGCATTGTATGAGCCTGTGACAAGCACAGAATGAGGAAGAGTTAACCCTGTTCAAAACCGCTCTCCGTGTCTCCTTGCCAATGTTAATTACAATTACATTTTTTGTCTTAGAATTGCAAATATTCCTCACAATTCATATTTACAGACGATCTTCTTTGTTTTGCAATTGTCTCACAATTGTTTTCTCAAAACTGCAGCTTTATTTGTTTTCGGTTTTCTTAGTTTTTCAGAATTAGAACCCCAAATTACAAGATAAAGTTATAATAATAAAAGTCAGAACTGCTTTATTTTAATATTCCATGGCAGAAAAAAAGCTTCCATCATTTCCTTTTAAATGCTTAGAGAAAAAAGAAAACTGAAAATACTGTACAAGCTTAAAATGTGTTATTTATGTCTTTTTATCAGATTGGACAACTAAAATCAGGTGAGAAAACACAAGTTGGACAGTGCCACATAGCTGGATTTTGACCAGACTGAACACACACTGAGAAAGAGAGAAACAGAGAGAGGAATGCTAAAGTGTAACTAGATTACACAGAGTGAAAAATCAATACTGATGAAGTTCACAGACAACGGCTTATCGACTGGACATAAGAGATGATAAATAATTCCTACAATCATAGAATAAATGTGAATCAGTAGATTATGGTGGTTTTTTTATATTGATCTGTCTTAATAAAAAAGTCATTGTGTGCTGAATTTGATAATTTGGCGACTTGTTAGGGTTAGGGTTAATGCAGACTAGGAGCAAAACGCATGGAAATGAAGATGCATTTGAATGTATTTATTGTTGGATCAAACTAAAAGGGCAATTCATTCAAAAATCTGATTGAAAGATCTGTCATTGTTTCCTCACCCTCATCCTGTATGTTTTATGTCTCCCAGTGTAAGATATTTGGAAATATGCATAGCTGAAAGACATGAGCGTAAGAAAGTGATTGATTTTTGGATGAACTATTACTTTATCTGATATAATGAACATGTAGCAGTGCATTTGTTTTTCACATCTATGCTAATAGTGCTCATAGTGATTATATGGCAATAGTTCATAATGGTGACGATCAGAGGCCAGTTGCACAAAATGAGTTGAACAAACTCAGGGTTGCAGAGTAATATTTAGGTTGACAAAACCAAACAAAATCAAACCATGTTAAGTTGTTTTACATTGATGTTAATGTTCTCTGTCAACTCAGGATTTAACCCAGAGCTTGTGATTAACTCTGGATCGTATGCAGCTGAAAGTGTGACAGTAAACAGCCAATCATGCAAGGGTCAGTTTTAATGATGACTGCAAGAGAGTCAATGCAATTCACTTCTCTGTTGAAGATGAAGAGATTTTATCAAACATCTAATAAATGTAATCTAATTTACAAAGCAGGAATAAACGCCGCTGATGAAGCAAAAGCTTGAGAAGGCAACTTAAAGCAAATATATTTATATATATGCAAATCAAATCAACCAATTTGAATAATGTAGGTTCACCAACAGCTCAAAAGATCTTTAAATGTTTTATATATTAAATGAAATGTATATATTAATATTTAAATGTATTTTTTTAAGGCCATTATTAACATTATTTCACAATTTAAAGCTATTTGAATTTATAATAACCACATACAAGTATGAATACTTATGGCGGCACGGTGGCTCAGTGGTTAGCACTGTCACCTCACAGCAAGAAGGACACTGGTTTGAGTCCCGGCTGGTCCAGTTGGCATTTCTGTGTGGACTTTGCATGTTCTTACCGTGTTTACGTGGGTTTTCTCTGGGTGCTCCGGTTTCTCACACAGTCCAAAAACATGCACTATAAGTGAATTGGCCCGTAGTGTATGTGTGCACGTGTGAATGTATGTTTTCCAGTACTGGGTTGCGGCTGGAAGGGCATCCACTGCGTAAAACATATGCTGGAATAGTTGGCGGTTCATTCTGCTGTGGCGACATATGATAAATTAGAGACTAAGCCAAAGGAAAATTAATGAATGAATACTTATATATTTAATATAAATAAATTTTTAGCAACAAAAGAAATGGTTAACTTAAAAATGCTTTTAGCATAAAAGGCTCACATGGACTGGAAGTGGATATTTTTCATCAGATATATGTCGCTTTACTCACAACTGATTGGTCCGTTTTGGGTTTTCAGATCTCCCAGAATAAAACCTGGTTAACCATGTAGTATAAGTTACTGTGGCAACAAAATCAGATTAAACCAACCCACATTCTATATCCAGCCTTGTGCAACAGACCTCAGATGTTCCAATAAACAGGACTGACCGCATCAAGACCTTGGTAAAAGGCAAATGTTCCAAAACACAATTTTTATTTTCAAACAATACATTCAATCATTCATTCATTCATTTTCATTTCGGCTTAGTCCCTTTATTAATCTGGGGTCGCCACAGCGGAATGAACCGCCAACTTATCCAGCATATGTTTTACGCAGCGGATGCCCTTCCAGCTGCAACCCATCTCTGGGAAACATCCACACACACCCATTCACACTCATACACTACGGACAATTTAGTCTACCCAATTCACCTGTACCGCATGTCTTTGGACTTGTGGGGGAAACCGGAGCACCCGGAGGAAACCCACGCCAACACAGGGAGAACATGCAAACTCCACACAGAAACGCCAACTGACCCAGCCGAGGCTCGAACCAGCGACTTCTTGCTGTGAGGCGAACGTGCTACCCACTGCGCCACTGTGAGGCCTCAAACAATACATATAATGCATTTTACGAAGTTACCCTAACCAAAGTACAGTACATTCAAATATCAAAACAATAACATAAAGCATTTCATAATTATGAAATAACTCAAGTTTTGAAAGTGTAACTTCCTTACAAAGATGCCTTTGTCTCTGAAAATGCAACGGAACTGAGTTACAGAGTCTTATAAAATACATTCTCAAGGTTCTTAATTGAAAGGATTTTTATCTCTTTTTAATATTCTAATGGATGGCAGATTGGCATTTTAATTGAGTTCACTGTTCAAACAGCGGTCAGAGAAATTGTGATGCGATCTCATATCATATCACTTGAACAGATTCCACAACAGCCGCGCTGTTATTTAAAGGGGACGGAGCCAAAATTACACTGGGACCAATCCAAGCAAATTCTACGAACAGAGCCAAAGCACAATTTGCCATGAATAATGTGTATTAATGTCTCCTGTTATTGTCAGATGACAAAAAACAAGTAACAAACATGAACAAATTAAATGCATGTCTTTCCACAAAAATAGGCCACGTAAAGGTGGCGCGTGTCATTTCAGTGCCACTAGCAGCTCCATACATCATTTAAAGGTTAAAAATGGTACACAATTGTAATGTGCAGTGACAACATTTTATCGTTCAAAGGGCTGGAAAGATTTCTAAATGCTTTTCTGTATTTAAAGTCTCTTATCATCTTAAAAATAAGGATTTTTATTAGCAATATTCATTTATTTTGGGGTGGAATTTTTTGCAATTCCCTTTCAGTATGCTAATAATAATAATAATAATAATAATAATAATAATAATAATAATAGTCTATAAAATAGTCTTCAGATTTTATATATCATTCAAACATATACATTACAGTGCTGTGCAAAACTGAGAAGCTAGTATCGTGAAAATAAAACTATCCTCATAAGCATCGATTCACCACACCTTTTCTGTGCTGAAAGAGGACGGCGATGAATCATCCATCTGTTAAACACACACACACACACACACACACACACACACACACACACACACACTAGAGAGGAAAAAAGTTTTCTCACTATGTGACACATTCATATATTTGTGAGAGTTTCTCCCAGGGCACTTCAAATGTGTGCATGGAGAGTACGGTGAATGAATCCGTCTAATCTGGGCATTGGTATTCGCGGCTGTTTGTGCCGGCTGTGTGGCAGGATTTGGGAATGGCTGGAGGGGACGGAGCCCGTGAGAAGCTGCGGGTATTGTGTTGTCTTGAGGATAGCAGGCTGGAGAAGTGGTCTCCTCTGAGGAACTATAGAGACCGAGGCAGTTCCCATGCTCCAATGCTCTCCAATACACTGCGATGTGTGGCCCCTACTTCTGGCCAGCGATAAAGCCTCTCCAGACCTCTAATTACCCACAATTCTCTATTCCCTTCTGTTTGTGTCACCCTATTTCATTCGAACCAGTATCTCATCAGAAAGCCATTTTGAGAGAGAAGCATTGACACGTCGAGGTTTCAGACAGTGCACGATTATTCAACTGAATAAACAGGCTGAATATTTCCTCACCGTATTTGGAGGACTGCCTTATTCACAAACGATTTGTTTATTTCTGGGTGAACGTGGGAATATTTGCTGAATGTGAAGTGAGCTTTTGATCCAGCATAATTCTAGCCAACGGATGCCATTTTACCACAGCCAAATCACCCTGCAGCCCAAGAGCAGTTACTCACTGAAGCTAAGCCGGGCTGAGCCTGGTCAGTACCTGGATGGGAGACCACATGGGAAAACTAGGTTGTTGTTGGAAGTTGTGTTAGTGAGGCCAGCAGGGGGCATTCAACCTGCAGTCTGTGTGGGTCCTAATGCCCCAGTAACGTGAAGGGGATACTATACTCTCAGTGAACGCCATATTTCGGATGAGGCGTTAAACAGAGGTTCTGACTCACTGTGGTCATTAAAAAAATCCCATGGCACTTCTCGTAAAGTGTAGGGGTGTAACCCCGGTGTCCTGGGCAAATTCCCTCCATCAGCCTTTACCCATCATGGCCTCCCAATCACCAAAATGGCTTTATTGCCGTCTCTCCACTCCCCCTATACTTTGTGTGTGGTGAGTGCACTGGCACTGATGTCCTGTGGCTACCGTCACATTATCCAAGTGGATGCTGCACACAAGTGGTAGTGTGAAGAGACCCTACACAATAAATGCACTATATAAATACACATTACTTTACAATTTTCAGCTTAAATGGAAAAGTTCACCCAAAAGTGATTCTTATGCTTTTACTGACCTCAAGTCAGCCTAGAGGTATCTTCTTTTCCAAAAGCACAGTCAGAGTACCCATTTACTCATTAGCCAACAGCTAACCTCATCTAATCACTAGTCCAGTGTTTCTCAACTCTGTTCCTGGAGGCACACCAACAGTATATATTTTAGATGTCTCCCTTATCTGAATTGTTCATTTCAGATTTTGGAGTCTCTTCTAATGTTCTGATTATTTGATTCAGGAGTGTTTTAATAGGAAGAGGTTGAAAATGTGTACCGTTGATGTGCCTTCAGGAACAGGTTTGGGAAACTGCACTAGTCAACAGGTAAATGCATCTACTCTCTAGTCTCTAGGCATCTTGTACTCTCTACTCTCTAGCTCTTGTATTCTTAAACTTGACTTCAGTGGAGTAAGACATTACAGTAAGACTATTTACCCATCTACTTTCTGAGTTACTCACAAGCCAACAGGTAAACTCATATACTCTTTAGTCAATAGGCAAAAGATACTGTATACTGGTGTACTTTCTAGGCATCAAGTGAACTAATATACATACTAGTCAATGGATAAAGTCAAATAATTGATCCACTATGTGACAGAAGTCTTTTCGTCTATCCCAGTTGTAAGAGCAACAAATAATAATTTAATTTCTAGTTGATCATTTGGAAAAGTGGCAGAAGGTTGATTTTTCAGATAAATCATCTGTTGAACTGCATCCCAATCATCACAAATACTGCAGAAGACCTATTGGAACCCACATGAACCCAAGATTCTCACAGAAATCAGTCGAGTTTGGTGAAGGACAAATCATGGTTTGGGCTTACATTCAGTATGGGGGCATGCGAGAGATCTGCAGAGTGGATGGCAACATCAACAGCCTGAGGTATCAAGACATTTGTGCTGGCCATTACATTACAAACCAGAGGAGAGGGCAACTTCTTCAGCAGGATAGCGCTCCTTCCCATACTTCACCCTCCACATCAAAGTTTCAACAAGCAAAGAAGGTCAAGGTGCTCCAGGATTGGCCAGCCCAGTCACCAGACATGAACATTATTGAGCATGTCTAGGGTAGGATGAAGGAGAAGGCATTGGAGATGAATCCAAATAATCTTAATGAACTCTGGGAGTCCTGCAAGAACACTTTGTTTGCCATTCTAGATTACTTTATTAATGAGTTATTTGAGTCACTGCAGAGATGTACGGATGCAGTCATTCACTGCACCATGACTTTATATTCTATTTATTTATATATTTTATATATTAAAATTGAAAAAAAAAGTATTATAGTAATACTTTGCAATATTACTGCTTTTATTGCATTTTTGATCAAATAAATGCAGCATTGAGTGCACTAGAGACATCTAAACCACAAATTAAACACAAATGACAATGTTTTGCAGAATTCCCCAACAAAATTAAGATCCTAAATCTTAAAACCACAAAATACGAGACAAAACACTATTATGCAAAACTTCTTAGCCAAGAAGCTTATGAAGAAACAGAAGGGAAACAAAAAACAGCAGAGATCCAGAAAAACAGAGAGATTCTTCAAAAGTTGAACTAAAGTCTCCAGAGAAAGGCCATCACTGATTTCACATCACAAGTCAGCTTGTCATGTGTAATAGCATGAATATTTAATGCGCAGCAGAAAAGATGAGACGTCGTCTTATCAAGAAATATGGATTTCCTCATTGGGCCTAATAAATATTTGACTTAATAAGCAGCTAGACAGATTAATGATTAGCTGAGTTTAAATAGTTAATAGAGGGCAGATATGAAGAGAGAAGTGTCATTATGTGCCCCCGTCGCTGTCACTGTGACGTCAGACCCAGAGAACATGATAATGAAACTGCTCATCATACTGTCAGAGACATATTCCCTATAGCAAATCATATCAATACACATGCATTTATTTATGTATTAAATTAAAGCTCAAATTCAATGCAAACCCAAAAGCTACACATCGGTTAAATATGATCTTTGCTTGGAAGTTGGCTGAAAAAAACACCACCGTGCACTACATGCCAGCATAAATTAGACAAAAATGCTTAGACGCGTTGCATAAGTGATACAGAAATACTTGCACAGGGAGTCAAAAGCAAAGGAAAAAATGAGTTTTGTAATCACCAGAGCTGTCTGTGTCACAGTAGGCTTCAGAACAATCATTTAAATCCAAGACTTTTAAACAGAAGACAGTAAAAGAGTGATGACAACGGGAAGCTTGATCAAACTTGCTCGAACAAGCCCTCATCTATCTGACAACTTCCTATAACAGTAACAGGAAATTCATTTATTCACAATGACCTTAAAGACTGCTGCCCGCATGACAATTACTTCAGCCGAGCTCAGATACATCTGTAATTTTTGCTTGTGGTTTAGTGAAAGCCTGTTTCCAGGAACGTTCAAGCTCTTCTGAAAGCTGCATGATCTTTTATAGGCCTATATGTAATGTGTGGTTCTGGGAATTGTGTCCCATTCTTTCATTATTAAGCCTATGTAAACTACTTGCCGAATACTCTTGTGACAACAGACCTAGATCAGTTGCTATTGAAGTGCTCAACGGGAATTTAATTCCTTAATTAAAGTCATTGATTTGCAAATACTTGCATTAGAGTTGCAAAGAAAACTCTGTAACTGCATACCTAGACAGCATTTAAATGCATTCTAGGAGTATTCCCACTGCAAAGTCTGTTCTTGAAGCTTAGTAACCACAAAATCAAAACAATTCAACGAATTCCCAATAGACAAAAATCAACATTTTTTTTTTTTAGTGGGATATAATCCTTTTCACTTATATGCATTGCAGTTACTAAACTCAATAAGCAAACATATTAAACACATACACACACACACACACACACACACACACACACACACACACACACATATATATATATATATATACAAAAATATATATACATATATATATACACACACACACACATATACATACACATAAAATAACAAAACTGACAGAAACGAAAACAGCTGAATGGAGCATACACTAACATTTGTATTTGCCATCCACAAGATGGCACCTAACAGTCAAAAGCAGCAGCATGACAGACAAGCATATGGACAAGCAACAATATAGATGTGAACGTAATCACTGTTCTGTCACAGTCTGTTATTTACTGATACTAGAAGTAACACGAGTGCAATGTGTTAGCAACTGGTTATAGAGAGAGTGTCTGTATTAGTTGCATATATGAGTGTATGAAAGTAGAATAGTGCAATAATTCTAAGAAACTGGCCCCTAATTCACCACTTCAGCCAGTCCCCTTGAGATATAACATACAGATATAACATACAGTTGTGTAGTGTTGCACATGAGTTCAGCAGGGTCACCCATGTCCCTCCGGCTGAAGCCCACTTTGGTTTCTGTATGTCAAGTGATGTGTGAGGATGATCCCTGGAGATCAAATGCACCAGAGTGAATGTGTGCATTTATATGTGCGTATAAGAGTGCTTTTTCTTAAAAGAAGCAGCACAAAGACCAATCCACCCAATCTTATACAATGCTGCACTTTCTCTCTCTCATACACACACACCCAAATGCATGTAAGACAAACACACTCATGCGCGCACACACACACAGGCGAGAGAATGAAAATCAGGGTATGAGTTTCTCTCCTGACTCACTCATCTGCTATCAGTCACTCCCACACTGCTTCCACACAGCCAGAATAGCAGAGGAAGAAGAATAAACAAATATTTAGACATGTTCTGTAGCCAGGACTGCATGAGAAACCCAGAGATAAACTTGCATTGGATAGAGCTGTTATTGGCACACTCAGGCGTATTTTTCACATTTTGTCAATCCTTAAAGGGATAGTTTGCTCAGAAATGAGAATTATGTTAACATTATCCAAAGTATGTATTTAAAGTAGCCTATAATGTCCAAGCTGCTCTCTAACATTTCAGAATCATTACTTCAGCCTTCAGTAACAAATGGATCTATTAAAAAAATCATTAAAACATGCTGATTTGGTGCTTAAACCTATGAATCATCCTTTGTAAGCTGTTTGGACAGAACTAGGTATAGTGTGTCCACAGTCATACTGGGGTGATATAGACAATAAGATTAGTCTCATGCAACGTGACGTAAGAGTGTGGTTTCTCCGGCTACTGAATTGATTGACAGCCGCATACTAACTTGTCTCCGAAGTAACGCGTATAGTCATATCAACAAGACAGGACGTGCGCAAAGCAACCGAGATTAAAAGATTTGTTCTGCTCTTTGTGATCATCAGTCATCATCAAATGTGATCAAGAATGAGTTTTACAAGTTTAAAATGTTTTTAAAACAGTGCATAATTGTAATGAATTGCAGCGATTTTTATCACTACAGCCAATTATAAAAGAATTACAATTATAAAAGAAGACTCTTCAATCCTGATTTGTGGATGGATTATTTTGTACATTAACATAACGGATATCCATACAGCAGTAGATATTAACGTGTATCCCGCCACATTTGCATGCAAAAACAGTACAAAGATAAATGCATGCACTGTGTGTGTGTGTGTGTGTGTGTGTGTGTGTGTGTGTGTGTGTGTGTGTGTGTGTGTGTGTGATAAACTAGTTGGCATGCACAGTGTGATGTTTAGCTAATGTCGTGATCTATTAATGCACCCCAATCACACACA
>CAIGQW010051058.1:0-13017 GCA_903798125.1 Danio choprae
CGTCGATGCCAGTTGTAGGAGCAACAAATAATAACTTGACTTCTAGTGTATCATTTGTAAAAGTGGCAGAAGGTGGATTTTTTTGATGAATCATCTGTTGAGCTGCATCCCAATCATCACCAATACTGCAGAAGACCTACTGGAACCCGCATGGACCCAAGATTCTCACAGGAATCAGTCAAGTTTGGTGAAGGAAAAATCATGGTTTGGCGTTACATTCAGTATGGGGGCGTGCGAGAGATCTGCAGAGTGGATGGCAACATCAACAGCCTGAGGTATCAAGACATTTGTGCTGCCCATTACATTACAAACCACAGGAGAGGGAAAATTCTTCAGCAGGATAGCGCTCCTTCTCATACTTCAGCCTCCACATCAAAGTTCCTGAAAGCAAAGAAGCTCAAGGTGCTCCAGGATTGGCCAGCCCAGTCACCAGACATGAACATTATTGAGCATGTCTGAGGTAAGATGGAGGAGGAGGCATTGAAGATGAATCCAAAGAATCTTGATGAACTCTGGGAGTCCTGCACGAACGCTTTCTTTGCCATTCCAGATGACTTTATTAATAAGTGATTTGAGTCATTGCAGAGATGTATGGATGCAGTCCTCCAAGCTCATGGAGTCAGACACAATATTCATTCTTCTTCCACTGCACCATGACTGTATATTCTATACTCTACATTATTTCTGTTCAGTGACAAGACTTTTGTCTCAGCAAAGTCAGACCTTACTGTCCTAATTAAATCATTAAAAATTAAGACATGATCATATTTTATTGTGGTATAATAAGTGTAATCTAGAGGCCTTTGCCTTTCATATAAGCCACTTCTGATACCAAATGATCAACTAGAAGTCGGGTTATTATCTATTGTTCCTAAAACTTGAATAGACGACAAGACTTTTGTCAGGTAGTGTACATAAAAATACACAAAAATACTCATTTATACTTTGCTACTATATCCTACAAACCACCAGCTTTCACCCATTTATCAACAAGAGGATTTTAATAATTTAAAATAGAATAATTTTTAGCATGTTCGCTAATTTTCCTATAGTTTCAGTACAGGTTCGAGGAATTGCATTATTTGGTTTTTACAGAAAAATAGTCTTTATTCAGAGAAAGAATAAGATTATTTTTCTGACTTCATTGCAAAATGTTTATAAGTATACTTTTAGCTTTATTTTAGTTTTAAGCATTTTTATTCAAGTCAATTTGATTCTCAAGTAAATTCTTAAGAACTTCTAAACATGCTTAAATACTGAGTAATACAATTTTTTTTATTAAAATGAGATATTAGCAAATTGCTTGTGTGAATAAGCAGAATCTGCACTGTTAATGTTGAATCTTCTGCATATATGTATAGGTTTTTTGCAAAGTTTAATGCAGTGAACGATACACAAATCATTTCTGTCCAGTTAATCGATTGGGATTGAATCAATATTACTTTTTGCACGTCGAGTATCATGCAGACTCATTATTATTTATATGCAAAATATTATAACAATTCCCAATAATCCATTCTCGAGCAGCGTTTAACAATTCATGACTGATATTAATATAAATTAGAAATCAGAAATCACTTTTATGCAGCAGAAATGCTCAGTGCATGAAGTCACATGCTGCAGATGGTTGATGTGTGAAAGGTGTGCTTGTTTGTGCGTGTGTGTGTGTGTGTGTGTGTGCGTGTGTGTGTGTGAGAGAGAATTAAGTTTGAGGTCACAGGAAGGTGTGTGGTGATGTCATCATTCATTTCAATCGCATTTGATTAATTCAAGATCACATTAAGATGTGTCAGTCATTTTTATCAGGATGCCAATAAAATTGATTCATGCAAGTTTCATGGTGTCAGGCTGCTTTCAGTGCTTTTTGCCCAGTTAAAATAAACAACAACACATGTATGGCTCAGTGAAATTACAAGTTTAAAGTGGAGTTACTGTTTCCTTTCTATCAGCTGGAACCAGTCTGGCCATTCTCCTCTGACCTCTGGCATCAACAAGGCATTTGCGCCCATAGAACTGCCGCTCACTGGATATTTTCTCTTTTTCAGACCATTCTCTGTAAACCCTAGAGATGGTTGTGCGTGAAAATCCCAGTAGATCAGCAGTTTCTGAAATACTCAGACCAGCCCGTCTGGCACCAACAACCATGCCATGTTAAAAGTTACTTAAATCACCTTTCTTCCCCATTCTGATGCGTGGTTTGAACTGCAGCAGATCCTCTTGACCATGTCTACATGCCTAAATGCATTGAGTTGCAGCCATGTGATTGGCCGATTAGAAATTTGCTTTAACAAGCAGTTGGACAGGTGTACCTAATAAAGTGGCCAGCGAGTGTATAGTTGAAACATTTATCAAAATAATAATGATCATGTTAACCTTTATTAGGTTTTAAATAAATAAAAACAGTTTGCTGACACATAAAACCTAGTGTTTTGAAGAGTCTTAAAAAATATAGAGTACGAGCAGGGGCATAGCGGACATTTTAAATGAATGAAATGAATGAAATCCAAAAGTTTAGTTCATATAATTATTAATCACCTGTTTTTAAATGGTCTGTCTCTAAAAGCTATCGGGACGTTCCCCCTCCATCCCAGAGAGCCCCCCCCTACCCCTGACTATCAATATAAATATGACTGTGATACTTAAAGTAATATTTTAAAACACAAAAAAAAGGTTTGACAAGAATATATAAATAATGACCGAATTTATATATTCGTGAGAACTATGCCTTTTAAAAGAAACATCTTTTAATATAAAGACTTTTATTATGTAATCAAACGTTTCTTGTTCTAAATCTGCCGACAAGTTTAAAAGTATATTTTAAAATATAATCAATTTATTAAGTTTAAATCGGAATAATATAATAATGTTTTGTAAATCATGCTACAATTGTGTGAATTTCAATAAATACACGATTAAATAGGACACATTTCAATATTAATGAGCTGTATAAACATGTCCATCTTTAACCAATATGGATGTATGCTTTTATATCGTTTAAATTCCCGAACACAGCTTAAAATCAGTAATTGCTGGATATCAGAGAGGGATTTATTTAGACAAATGTATTTGAATATTGTGGTTTATGATGCACCGGCTGGCAATAACACCCGTCTGCCGTTTGTGTTGATTAGTGGCTTGATTTGCATGTTTGGACACTCACATTAGCCAGATGAGCTGGTGAGAGATTTACAGAAGGAAGGACAGATTTATGTGGCTCGTTTGCATATGTAAAATCTTAATGAACAAGGCTGCGATGATCTCATTCCTCACACAACGAAGCAAAATTATTATTTAGAGTACAAGCGGTCATAAGTGGGCGTGTCTAAAAGCTTACCCACCACACCCATGTAGGAAACACCCAATCACACGGTGAGAATTTAGTGGCCACGCCCATTTCCCCCAGTTAAGGCAGTTTGAAATTGAACTGAAAATACGTTAGCGTTAATATTAAATGACGGAGATAAACAGTGAATGTGATAATATTGGGCTTGATTAGTATGAATATTGATGAATATTGATCAGTATTTATTTTAATGTAGAAAAACAACTGGATTTTGGAGAACTGCTGAATCACGGTAGGAGTGTTTGTGGAAACCTGTTTGCAGATATTTGCGTTTGGGGCTGTGTTTTGTGCTACTATTGAGTCTAATGCTAACGGTATTTATCAGGGTCATATTTAATAATTAATTTCTTAAAAGAGGTCCAGAAAGAGGATGGCTATGGTGTTTATTTGCTTGAGTGATGACTGATGTCTGAAATGCTGATGAGTAGTTTTTGTATACAGTTTGTCTGCTGAGGGCTTTGACATGAAGGCCTCAGTCTGGATTAAGTCTAGAAGGGATACAGCTGCGGATGCTTGCATCAATATAGCATAATTTTTGCCTCAATGATAATGTAATTAATATTTTTATATTGCTGTGAGCGTTGGGGGGGGGGGGGGGTAAGGGTTTATAACATACAATTTAATGGGTAATTTAATAAATAATATGAATAATACTCGGTATATTTACTGTTTTTACATTTACTGTGAGGGTTGGGTTTAGTGTCTGGGTAGACGTTAATAAAATACAATTAATTAATAATTTAATAAATAATAATATATAAATAATTCTCGTTAATTTCCGGTCGCAGCTGTATCACTTCTAGCAACAACCGTCAGTCTGCCTCTGGACAAAACCACTGGACATTTACTCTACAAAATAGATCAAATACCAAAAACACGCAATACATCATACATAGTATTTAAGTATTTTTTAAACACATTTTTATGTAAATGTGTATGTAATTTATAGTTTTTACATAAGTACACATTTAAAAAAATAAAATAAAAATAATATATATATATATATATTTCTTTTCAAATAATTTTTTACAGAAATACTACAGAATGTGTAATACTGGAAAATAATAAATACATTTCAAAGTTATGTAACATGTATAAACAAAAATAATTGTGCGTATTACATAAGATATTGTTACAGATATAATTAGATATAATTGTTATAGATATAATTGTAGTAATCATTAAAAATAAACTTTTTTTTTTCGGTGGAGTCTAAAGGTATTGAGGTACAGAAATTCAATAACAAAATGTCTTCTCTGTATAAATAATTAAACACAAATAATCTTTGTTAAAGTGGCAAACTTTAGAATTTCTTATGTCAAAATGTTTAAATTCACTTGAAATGGCTTGAGATCCTGCGACGTGACTATTGCAGATTCACACATTGCGCTATAGGTGAATTGGATGAACTAAATTGTCCGTAGTGTATTGTCCATAGTGTGTGTGTGTGTGTGTGTGTGTGTGTGTGAGAATGAGTGTGTATTGGTGTTTCCCAGTACTGGGTTGCAGCTGGAAGGGCTTCCGCTGTGTAAAACATATGCTGGATAAGTTGGCGGTTCATTCCACTGTGGCGACCCCTGATGAATAAAGAGACTAAGCCGAAGGAAAACCAATAAATGAAAGATCATTTGCTGTATAAAGATAGTTTGATATGTCTATCTATGATGCAAAATAGCTTAAATTATATATGAAGTGTGTTTATATTTTAACATTAAGGGAAATTCTCAGAATGTTAAGTATGGTTAATTTGAAATAAACAAATTTAAAACCTAAAGACATCCAAAACATTCCCATGGCTCTATTTATTTATTTATTTATTTATTTATTTATTTATTTATTTATTTATTTATTTATTTATTTATTTATTTATTTTTGCAGCCATAATCTAACAATCCCAGAACATTCTGTGAACCTATTATTATTATTAGTAGGGATTTAATACACTTTATTTGAAAACCATGTATTTAGAGTATATAAGGTTTATGAAATGAAGCTGGTTTGACCGTATCCTTCACTCTTCCGTTTCAGAGTCACTGGTGTTTATATTGTTCTGTGATTAGAATAAAGTGATTACAGCTGCATCTCTCTTCCTGAAACATCCCATAATAACATTACTACAGTAATCGGCTCGTTACTCATTGATTCTGACATCATCACATTCAGCCAATCGAATTAAGGCGCATAATTACAGTAGATGAGGGGCCGTGTGTTTGAGCTGCTGATTAAGCCAGGATCACTGGATGTCTTGTTTATGTAAATGCTAAAATTAATACTTAGGAGAAACTTAGCCGGAATTATATTGGGAAAATTTGCGATATTGTTGTTGAGAATTGCAATAACGATATTTCTTATGATATAACCATACGTTATACCCTAGAAAAATGCTGTTGTTTTTATTAGCTCTGTTTTTAAATCAGTTATTTATGTAATGATAATAATATAAATGGGTAAAATGTATTTTTCAGATCTAATAAATTGTAATTAAGACCAAAAAAAGGTGTTAAGATGCGAACATTTCATTTTTAAAACACTATGAATGAGTGAAAACCTCCGCAGATATTCTGACTCTGATTGGCTGTTGTCATTTTCCTCTCTGGACTCCACCCACTAGTGTTTAGTTTCAGCTCTGGGTTCACCTTTGGGCCGCTCCAGCCAATAGCAGAACAGCAACTACTTGAGAGGCGGGGCTTAAGATGGTAATTCCCGATCTGAATGGCATACATTTATGGCATAATTTTGCGATTTATATTGTTCAGTCCTACGAGAAACCTATTCAACCAGCTGCCACGAAAAAAAAAACATTACTAACCACTGAAATCTCCCAAATGCTTTTCCTTGAGTTGTGTTTGTAAGTGCTGATGTCAGATTCATTACACTAGGGTTTGTAGCACGTTGTTAAGGTGTTCTAGGCCGTCATCACTATGTGGCATTGATTATAGGGATGGGCAGTATTTATAACTATATCATGACATATTCTGTTTTTTGTTGTGATTTAATGATATTAATGACGATAAATTATACTGTATGTACAGAGCTCAGCATATATGAGGACACCCCATTTTGAAAATGCATATTTTAATTCATTTCTCAGTGAATATGGGTCACATATATTAGTGCATTTGAACAAAACAGATTTATTAAACAGATATATTTATTAAAATAATATTTTAGACACAGAACATCTTTAGAAATGGAAAGTTAATACATTTTAAATTCATGCAAAATATTAATACAAATTCAATATAATACAAACTATATATATATTTTTTTGTTTCTCTTGATTTTTGCTATTTTTGAAAATTGTATATGTAAATTTGCGCTACAAATTTTTGAACCATTATTGTAAGTTATGTTGTTAATTTAGGTCCAGATTTGGCTTCAGTACTGACTAATCTAATGAATCTGCACAAATATAATATTGTAAAGCTTCCTATAGAAAATATTCATTTAAATGAGAGATTTGTGGGGGGTGTACTTATACATGCTGAGCACTGTATCAACTAAGAAACAAAAAAAGTCTTGTGCTTTTTAGAGAAATGTATTTATGCAGCAAAGTTTAATAATTCTTAGTAATTGTTAGATCAAAACACTTGCCCTCTGAGTCTAAACACTGTATAAAATATTGTGTGTGTGTGTATATAAACTGCTCCAAAAATAAAGGGAACACTTGGAGTTATGTTGTACACTCTCAGAAATAAAGGTACAGGAGCTGTCACTGGGGCAGTACCTTTTCAAAAGATACATATTTGTACCCAAAGAGTCCACAGTGGTACCTCAAAGGTGCTTATTAGTGCCCAGATGTACCTAAAAAGTACCTTTGAGGTATCGTTATGGACCCTTACAAATATGTACCTTTTGGAAAGGTACTGCCCCAGTGACATCTCCTGTACGTTTATTTCTGAGAGTGTGTTGTTTAAGTGTTCCCTTTATTTTTTTTGAGCAGTAGATAGATAGATAGATAGATAGATAGATAGATAGATTCTCAGTTTCTCTGGCTTTTGACTTGTAGTTATGCCTTTGAGTCAACCATAACTTTTTTGTTTAGTTCTGTAAATGAATAATGACGTTTATTTCTAATTTAAAATTTTCAAAATAACCAAAAATGTAATGTCTTCAGACATGTTTATTAATTTCTGTACTACAAAATAAAAAAAAATTCTGATTTGGTGGAATAACTCCGATTTTCAGTGACAATAAAAGAAAACGTGTTTTGTTATTTGCTCTAAAAATGCTCAATAATTGCAGTATTTTATTTTTAAATGAGGTAAAATGTTATATTTATCAGCAATAATATATAATATCAACAATCGGCACCCAAATCGAAAGAGTTATCAGTCAGCATTCCATATCGGTGGTATTTATTCAAATGTGATGTTTTCAGACATGTTTATTAATTTCTGTACTACAAAATATTTTTTTTTCTGATTTGGTGGAATAACCCTGACTTTCAGTCACAATAAAGAAAATGTGTTGTTATTTGCTCTAAAAATGCTCAATAATTGCAATATTTTATTTTTAAATGAGGTAAAATATTATATATCGGCTATAATATATAATATCGGCTATCAGCACCCAAATCGAAAGAGTTATCGGTAAGAATTCCATATCAGCGGTATTTATTAAAAAAACAAAACAAAACTTGAACTGTCTTCAGACATGTTTATTAATTTCTGTACTACAAAAAATATATATATATTTTTTGCCTTTTTTTGGTGGAATAACCCTGACTTACAGTGACAATAAAGGGAAACGTGTTTTGTTATTTGCTCTAAAATTCAAATATTGCAATTATGGAGCATTTTTAAAGGAGTCAAAATGTTATATATCGACTGTAATATTGGCTATCTGCACCCAAATCTAAAGAGTTATCAGTCAGAAGTCCATATTGGTGGTATTTATTCAAAATAACCAAAAATGTGATGTTTTCAGACATGTTTATTAATTTCTGTACTACAAAATACAAATTGTCCTGATTTGGTGGAATAACCCTGACTTTCAGTCACAATAAAGGAAAACGTGTTTTGTTATTTGCTCTAAAAATGCTCAATAATTGCAATATTTTATTTTTAAATGAGGTAAAATGTTATATATCGGCTATAATATTTAATATTAGCTATCAGCACCATAACCTACGAGTTATCGGTCAGAATTCCATATCAGTGGTATCCCTAATGGCCGACACTAATATATTATAATACTTAAACTATATTAAAACATTTATAGATATACAAAATCTCTTTGACTTTTTTTTCCCCATGATACTCCTCTCCTGAAACTCTCATGGGAAAGTATGAACCAAAAGGCAAATAATTATCATCCAGCTGAAGCAATACAACGGTTCATGCCAACACACACACACACACACACACACACACACAGAGCAAACATTCACATGCTCGCTGCTCTGGATTCAGCCTGAACTATTTTGATCCTGAGAAAGATGAGAGACGCACGTGCTGAACGCAGAGTTTCATCTCCCTCAGGATTATGGCGGGGAAAATAAAGTGAATTATCGGATTAGCGGCTTCCTAACAGCCTGTCAGACGCGCATCCTCAAGACGGCAGCTCTTATCAAAAACATACATTTATAACACCTCTGTGTCTCTCTTGGCCTTTTTCTGTTACTGAATCGCAGAGCAAAGAAGATCAGATTGGTGCTAAAAGTCGAGGGAGACGTGCGTGTGTGTTGAGAAGGTGATAGTGTGACAGTGACCTGTAAACAAAGCTCTTCAGCGTTTTCTGTACTGAACGCCAAAGCTGCTGACCTTTTCTCTCTCAGTGTCAATCAATTGTCTTTTAAAGGGATAGTTCACCCAAAACTGAAAATTCTGTCACCCTTCATTTGTCACAAACCTGTTTGACTTTATTTCTTCTGTTAAAAAAGAAGATATTAAAAAAAAATGCTAAAAACCATTGACTTCCATTGTGTTTTTCCTACAGTCAATGGTTGGTAAGGTTTCTAGCATTTGTTTTTCAGAATAACTACTTTTGGGAACCACTTACAAGAATAAAGTACAAGTAAGTACAAGAGTATGTATGAACTATCCCTTTAAGGAAGATTGTGGTGAAGCTCTGACACAGAACAGACATCCAAAGAGGAAACGCGTTAGAATAAAACTGCAGACATTTATTCAAACACATCTAAACATGCACTGTTTTATTGCGCATTGATATTTAAAAAATAAATAAATCAAATAAATTTGCACAGCTTACATTAACATTTGCGCAAACCTCTTGGTAATAAAAATAAAACAATTGTTTGATGAAATACTGAACCCAAAGCCATACAAATGCAAATCAACGAATACAAGTAGGCCTGTCACGATATCTGTTTTTGTCATACAACATGTCGCACCGAAATATATTGCCATAAATGATATTATTGTCATTTTATACCATTATATAATGCCAGAATGACAATATAATATCATCATGATGCATGTACACTCTCTCAAACAACACATCATATTTTATTCTTTTTTTTTTTAAAGATTTATTTTTGGCCTTTTTGCCTTTATTAAGTGGATAGGACAGTATTATAGACAGGAAGCGAAGTTGGAGAGAGAGAGGGGGTAGGAACGGGAAATGTTCTCGAGTCGGGATTCGAACTCGGGACGCCCTGAAGTGCTACTGCAACATATGTCAGCGTGCTAACCACTAGGCTATTGCGCCGACCATATCTTATTCTTAAGAATATTTCATTTATTATAGTCAATTTAACAGTTTACTATTGGAATCAGAATGTGAAAACGCATATCCTAAATAAACAATAATAATAATAAATGTTAACAAAAAAAGTGCAAGGTAAAGAGTAACAGAGGCTGCGATATCTCCTAGCAGATCTATTTTCAGCTGTCAGACACCACCATGAAAATTTATAGTAAATACTATAGTGTTTTTAACCATACTGACACTGACACCTCCAATAGAGATGGAGATGTTGCATGATCAGCTGAAATGTTGCTAGAATTGGTTTTTATGTATGGGCGATATACATCGCATCACCAAAAATGATTGAAGTCATGTCCATGTGCTGTGCGATATGTACATATATTGATTATTGTGATATATATATATATATATATATATATATATATATATGTATATATGTATATGTTAAAACGAGACAGTCGGCGGTAACTTACAACGTTCTTTCTTTATAACCATGGCGATGTTCTCCACGACACATTGTGACGCTAGACACTGTTTTCAATGTAGCGCTTTTGAAAGGCCCGACTGTCACTGTAGTAACAGGGATCCTGTTCAGGTGAAACCACAAATAACCAGCAAAGACAGATTCATTCAGGGGTGTTATTTTTAGTTTGTTTTGCACACACACACGCACGCACGCATGCACGCACGCACGCATAATGAGTCTGAGTCATTTCATGTAGTGATGTTGTCTCGTCACCAGTCTTCCATTACTGTGATGTCATTGAAATCTTCTATCCGCTCTTTCATTGGTCACGTTGCTCCACTTTTGCTTTCGTCTCCCACTGAATGCACATCCTTCTGGACAAACATGATGCGCCATTAATGCTGAAAATAGCCAACTAAATTGCTTCATTTGTTTTTCCCATCTGTTGAGTAGACGTTCTGATATTTAATAATACAAATATATGGTGATCATGAACGTGGAGGATAGTTATTGTGAGCAGTTACAAAATACAGTGAATAATTATTTATTATAGAAACCTTTAGAAAGCCTTGAGGAATATTCAGATTGTTGTATTGGCAGGGGTTGTTTAATAGATTTATAATCAAAAGTGAGCTTTTTTAATGATTTGAGCCAAATAACTTTTTTTATTACACGGCTGTAACAATTAAATGACACAAGGAGAAGGTACTGAACACATTTAATGCTTTGTTGGTGATGGCAGCTTAAAGGCGCCTCTCATATGGAGAATGAAGTCACATGCATTGCTTCAACAGAGTGTCAAAATCTTGATGGTTCTGTGGGTCTCGTCTATCAAATCTGAGCTTTATTTTGTATTTTCTATTGGGTTCAAGTCAGGTGATTGGCCGGGCCATTCTACAGCTTGATTTTCTTTCTCTGAAAGCCTTTGAGAGTTTCCATGGCTGTGTTTTGGATCATTGTCTTGCTAAAATGTCCACCCTGGGTTCATCTTCATCCTCCTGCTAATGTAGATGTTGGACTGTAGCAGCTGATATTAATTTACACTGAGGAAGGGCAGAGGGTTACTGAAGAACTACTGAGAGATTTCAGATACTGTCTAGGCTTTCACTGCCGCAATACACCTCCCATTTTTCATGTGTTCAATCTCGGGATGCTCAAAATAACCGATTAACCGTTAACTGAAAGGGTGTGTTTTTAACCGATTAATGGTATCCGCTAAATGATGATAAAAAAATATTATTTTATATATTTTTAAAATTTGGCTGCATAAGGGGCCCATCACAGCGAATGCACTTTTTGCGTTGAGTGACGTATGTTTTGAATGGTTTACTAACGGCCGCGCTGCTTATGCACTTGCTTATGCACTATGCGCTTACAGTTGAAATGGAAGTCAACCTTCCTGGATTAAATAATGAATCCTGATCTGTTAATTTGGTGCGGAATTACATGTGCTTGCTTCATAATTCGCAGGATTATAAAAAGATTTTCACATTAACTTATTCGTGACTTGTGCTTGGACGTATGATCTTCCGACCACCAGAATTCGCACCATATAAGCCCACCTTTACTCCGCAAATGGACCCTTACTGTACAGTGTTAACAAACAACATGTCCGTTAGTAGAGTATTTTCAGGTCAGATTCACAATGTAAAGAAGTGTATGTTTGAAAATAAATCGCCTATTAATTAATTGTTCACTGTATTTTAGATGGGTGGCACAGTGGCTCAGTGGTTAGCACTGTGGCCTCACAGCAAGAAGGTCGCTGGTTTGAGTCCTCCAGGTGCTCCGGTTTCCTCCACAGTCCAAACACATGCGCTATAGGTAAATTGGATTAACTAAATTGGCCGTAGTGTGTGTGTGTGTGTGTGTGTGTGTGTGTGTGAATCGGTGTTTCCCAGTACTGGGTTGTGGCTGAAAGGGCATCCGCTGCATAAAACATATGCTGGAATAGTTGGCGGTTCATTCTGCTGTGGCGACCCCTGATAAATAAGGGACTAAGCCGAAGGAAATGAATGTATTTTAAGTGCCCACGACCACAATATCACGTATGTTTATTATCGCAGTACATTCTAGTGCTGAAATATCGGCACATGTCTATGGCTGAATGGAGAAGTGTGAATTGGGATGTGGGCCGGATACAGTATATCACTGTCATGATCCTGATGGGATGCTGCAGAAACATGATGAATGCAGCTGCTGATGCTCTGATAGCAGTGCTCATCCTGTTTGCTGTGTGTTAACAGTGATGATGCTGAAGATAGTGGAGCTTCATCTTCATCTTTTCTCGCTCTCTCTTTCTGCTGCCACACAGATGCTGATCACATTCACTCGGATGACTGCCTGTATCACACGTGCTCTTGTTGCCATGGAAAAGCAGGCTGTGCTGGGATGGTTGCCGAGGTAACGGGGGGCGAGAGTGTGTCATAGAGGAGGATGGGTGAGAAAATCAGCACTTTCTCTCACTTGCATTTATACAGTTGAAGTCAGAATTATTAGCCTCCTGTCAATAATTATTATTATTATTATTATTATTATT
>CAIGQW010051062.1:0-25681 GCA_903798125.1 Danio choprae
AGCCTAGAGCGCCGTCTGCTGTTAAACACCAGCCTAGAGCACCATCTGCTGTCTAATACTAGCCTAGAGCGCCGTCTGCTGTTAAACGCTAGCCTAGAGCGCCATCTGCTGTCTAATACTAGCCTAGAGTGCCATCTGCTGTTAAAAACTAGCTTAGAGTTCCATGTGTTGTTAAACACTAGCCTAGAGCGCCGTCTGCTGTTAAACACTAGCCTAGAGCGCCGTCTGCTGTTAAACACTAGCCTAGAGCGCCGTCTGCTGTTAAACACTAGCCTAGAGCGCCGTCTGCTGTTAAACACCAGCCTAGAGCACCATCTGCTGTCTAATACTAGCCTAGAGCGCCGTCTGCTGTTAAACACTAGCCTAGAGCGCCGTTTGCTGTTAAACACTAGCCTAGAGCGCCATCTGCTGTTAAACGCTCGCCTAGAGCACCATTTGCTGTCTAATACTAGCCAAGAGCGCCGTCTGCTGTTAAAAACTAGCCTAGAGTTCCATGTGTTGTTAAAAAACTGGCCTAGAGCGCCGTCTGCTGTTAATCACTAGCCTAGAGCGCCATCAGCTGTCTAATACTAGCCAAGAGCGCCATCTGCTGTTAAAAACTAGCCTAGAGTTCCATGTGTTGTTAAACACTAGCCTAGAGCGCCGTCTGCTGTTAAACACCAGCCTAGAGCACCATGTGTTGTTAAACACTAGCCTAAAACCATAGCTATAACACTTCTAGCCGGAATCCAACCTACTAGCAGAGGAAGACCCTCCCACTCAGAGGCCTGGATCTAGGCTGCAATTCCAGTCCACATTTTAATGCACTTCACTCACTAACTTCCCTTCGTCTCGTTCCCTCGGATGTACGTCATTGATCATTACGCAAGTGTCCACTACTGGCTGAACATCTGAATGGGTTTAAATGCAATGCACTAAACCCTTGAACACTTGGGAACCACACTGTGGTGACGTCACAACTGCATTCCATTTTGGGACATGTAGGTGCTGAAGTGGACATATGAAGCTGACTCACTCCCTCAAAATCGAGGGATCGAGTGCATATCAATGTAAGCTTCCCTAGTTCACTTGATGAAGTGGAACGCACTTCAAAATGGTGTTGGGGATTCCCAACAAGGGAACAAGGGAAGGGAAGTTGGCTAAGGGTGTACTCACTCTAGGCATGGTTGCCTTGAACCAGCACTTTTGACGCTCATAAAGTATCATAAAGTCCTGGTGCTGCAGGTATTAGGAGGTCTGCTGAAGGTGCAGCTGACGTGCAGTGAGGGGTTTGTGTCTTTAATAAACTATGACAGCTTGTGTTCATTGAACAGTAAGAATGATTAATAAACCCATATGAAACAGTCCCTTAAAAGTGACGTCAGGTCTTCAGTTTCAGGCTCACGTGCGCTTTGCACAAGTGTACAGCGCCAAAGCCCAACCAAACCGCGCTCTGGCACACATCTTCCAACCGGGCCAGGGCCGGCCAACTGAACCATGCTGGTCCGATTCGGAGCACTCACACTTGTCAAACGCGCCCAGACACGGTTCGGATAGCCTAGAGTAAGTACACCCTAAAACTGGAAGGCAGCCCTAGTGGTCTGGATTGTGTCCTGCTACATGTGTGGGTCTGCAGCTGGATATTTGGGGCCTAGAGCACCATCTGCAATTAGAGACTAAGCTCAGAACTGATTCTAGAACTGAATCCTGATGCATTACGAAAATCGAAGAAATGATTTATGAATCACAGTGCATTGATTGATTCCCCCAGGCCTACGTATGCCACACGTGTGTTGAATGTTCTCTGTGTGTGAGGAGGACCAGAGTTGTACCACTGTATAGTCAATTCAAGAACACGTGTGAATGCATTTAATGTCACGCCATCACTGTCGCCAATGATGTAGCTGTAAAAACAATGCACAAACGAATTGGTTTTAACATCACAATGCACATCTATGAGAAATATTTTATCCAGAGACCAAACGGCAATAATGAAGCGAGTGTCTGCTTGCAGGAGGCAGTACTGAAGCCATGTGTGTGCGTGTGTGTGTGTGTGTGTGTGTGTGCGTGTGGATTTAATGCTCCTCAAATTCACAAGTTTATTAATCCTCAACATGAACCTTAAACACTTTCATACGCCTGATTCATGATCCATTTATTCTGTGAGCTTCTGGACTGAGCAGGACAGGTATCAGGGTAAAAACAGTCAATAGATGAAGAGTCTTATTCAGGTAACCGAGTCCCAGTGTGAACAAGCAGTTTTTTTACATACTGATATTAATGTTCATGGCTAGATTATCTTCTGCTCCTGCAGATGAATGTATGAAGGTGACATTTTTAGTCTCCTACATATTACTGGTTGAAAAGAAGGTAGCGTTGTCCATGAATCCATCAAAACAGACCAAACAGTAGTGACCGTTAATTCAGGAAATAAACAATGACCACTGCAGGTCAGGGCTTTTCACTTTCCTTGCATTACTGTGTCAAAGCGTGATGATAGCTAATGTTCTTTCAGATGGACTGTACACTGCGTTGGCCAGCACTGTATAGAGCATTTCTAACACGGCTTGCTTTCTTCTGTTGTGTTCACTGCGTATATGACATGCTGTAATTATGTACAGAATTTGTGTAATAAGTTATTACTGGGACACCAGAAAACCACTGATGCTTTCGTCGTGGCTTTTGCAGCTCCATGGAGGAAACCCGATGCTGCTCAAATCAAACTTTTATTTCTTGATCAAGCAGTACATGATGAGCAACTCTTCATGTCATGTTTTATAAGCCCATAGACTCCAGACGTGGTTTTGCTGCAAGGATTGGAAAGCACATACAGCATCTGTATCGCAGGATGATTGAGGGACTGTTCTGTCATTTACTGAATAACTGGTTGAGCTTTTGACTTCTGTTAATGTTTCTTAATAAAAACACCATGCTTTTGATGGATTGACAGTCATTTTATTTTAATGTCATTTTTAATTAACGTGTTGCAGACAGTAGCTGTGTGTCCATTTAAAGATGTGAATTATATTATATGTGCCAAACTAGAATATTGCATAAAACATGTGCGAATAAAGCAGTGTTTCCATCTAGTGAGTCAATGAGAACAATCGTCAATTCCTGATAAACTGCTGACAAATATTAGAGCCGCTGACTTATCCAGCATATGTTTTACACAGCAGATGCCCTTCCTAGCTGCAACCCAGTACTGGGAAACACCCATACACACTCATTCACACACACACACACCCATACACTACGGACAATTTAGCTTACCCAATTCCCCTATAGCACGTCTTTGGACTTGGAAACCGGACGCCAACACAGGGAGAACATGCAAACTCCACACAGAAAATGCCAACTCACCCAGCCGAGGCTCGAACCAGCGACCTTCTTGCTGTGAGGCGACAGCGCTACCCACTGCGCCGCCCGGGCCTTTTTTCTTCTATAAGAAATTACTTGTGTCTCCGAAGACGAAACTCAATGAACACAGTCATGACTTACTAACTTTGGCCGAGGCAGTTTAGAATGGCCAAAACAATATTTCAGATGATTTACAATGTGCTCCAAACGCTGGTTTGTCCATTAATGCGTCCCATTACGCACATTTTTACCATCCCATGATCTGATCAACTAAAATAAAATGACTTTTCTGATGCACAAGCTGGAATTTATTCAGTAAAGGTCTTTATTTTTGTGATATTCATAATTTCTTGCATTGTATTCAAGGTATAGTTCTCTGCATTTTCTGGGAATCAAACCCTAGTGGAGCAAACAGCACTAGCAATACAGAGCACGCTCATTATACAGTAATAAAATATAACATAGTAAGCAATAGAACAACAAAACCCCTAATTTTCAAAACACTCAAATAGATTGTACTTGGTTGCACTACTAAACCGTTTAAGACAGAACAGCAGCATTGTTACTGGAAAAGATCCTAAAGATCGTGGAATGGTACATAGTCAGAGACTTCAGGAAATGTAATGTTCAATTGTTTCCAAAAGTTGTGCTGCAATTTCCAGCGCCCTTTTGGCATTGGTCAGGCTGAACTGCTTGTTAGGAATGTGAGGAAACTTGTGATGGTTGGGATATTGAGTTTTTTTGTCATCAACACCAAGGTCAGTCAGTTGCCTCACAATGCTGGGTAAAGAAGTCAACTGCGAGCTGTACATGGACACCTGCAGAGCAAGACTAGTGATTGAGCAGTTTTTGGGATACTGTCCCTTCCTCCTGTACACCGCTGCTATCAGGGCTTTCTCCACAGCCTGATGCACCTTAAACAGACACCACTCCGAGCTCTCGCCTCCAGTGTCATTATGAGCTGCTCTGTGGTCACACTGAGCCTGGTCATACCAGCGCTTTGCTTCTGCTCTGTCTGGTTGTGGAGTCTCGCTGTGGTACGACCAGAAGTTATAGTGTCTCCTGGAGTATCTCTGATAGAACCTCTCTCGTCCCCTCCTGTGGCTACGTGCCTCTTTGTTCCATGTGTCATAGAAATGTCTAAAGTCTCTCCTGTTTGACGAAGTGTTTCGTGCAGTTTTCCCTTGTTGTAGGTCCTGAATTCTGTTCTGAAGGTATTTGAAAGCCTCATTGGCGAGTTCTTCGTTGTCTGGGTTCTTGTCTGGATGCCACCGGAGGAAGAGACGTTTAAGAGCTTTTTGATTGTCCTCACTTGACATTTCCCAGATTTCGTTTAAACTTTTGTCAATTTCTCTCTTGATCTCTTCTAGTGTCTCAGGAAAGACAGCTTTTGGTGGAGGTGGAGGTGGAGTTTCTGATGAAGGTCTGGACGTCTGAAGATGTACTATGTCTGTGCATGTGGTCCCTGTTGAAACAGTTGCCTTCTTTTCCCTTTTAAATTTGTAAAGGTCAAAAGAACTTACTTCAAGAAACTCATCAATGCCAACTTGAATTTTATATCTGGCAGGAACCTGTCTAGTTTGTCCCACTGGATCATCCACTCGATCGACAATAATGGCATAGAAATATTCATCGGATTCATCCTTGCTGAAGCCAACATACTCTCCACTTTCGAAGTTGTTGAGGAAGTTCATATCAAGGCAGTCATGCCATTCTTCAGGTATGCGACACCCAGGTATCGGCAAGGCACCGTGATCTTCCTTGGTGCCGCTGTTACGAATGCCATGCTTTGCCAAGGTTTTCTCAACATCCTCCATGTTATCACACAGCAGAAGGTGCCCGAGGACCAGAAGGCTTGAAGTGGTCAGACAGTTTTTTAGAAGAGCGTTGATTTCTTTTGTGAGACACATATTAACCTCATTCACTACTTTGGGGGCCATGTCATCATTGTGTTTCAAATAGAAAAGGCATTCATCTTGTCTTTTTGTCAAATAAACATCTGTTTCTGCCTTACTACCCTCAAGCGACTGATGATTTAACAGAAGCTCCGTTTGAAGAGTTTTGCAACAGATAATTTGAATCTTACAAAAGATTTCTTCACATTTTCCTGTAGCTTCAGACTGTGAAACTCCACCTTCACTGTCTTCTCTGATGAGACAGACCAGTCCATGAAGAAATGCAGCAGAAGACAAGTGTTTGTCAAACCAGCCACTAAATTCACATTCTTCACAATCACAATATTGGACACTTGCTTGTTCCAGGTTTTCGGAAATGACATCGGAGAGTAATCTGGGGCGGACTTGTTGAGGAAGAAGCTGCAGGAGGGTTTGATGTTCATAGTGATCATTTCCAAGATGACAGCAGTTTAATTTTTCCAGCAATTTCAGCTTGGTTTCCAAAGGACCTTCAACTCTTGTGGTCTGGAAGGCTGTGTCGTTGAAGAACAAAGTGCTGGATTCATAGAGTCTTCCATCAGTTGATGGCAGGTAAAGTGGGTCATTTTGGAAAGGGGTTTTGTTTTGTTGCTCTTTCAGAAGGCAAAACAGCTGTTGTACAACACATCTGACAGTTATCTGCTGGTTTGACTGAAGTGTGTCTTTATCAGAACTATCAGAATAGATTTCTTGAAGAACAGTGCTATATTGATTAATGGTGGGCCTCTCCTGTACACCAATCTTCTTGAAGAATTCTACATATATCATGTACTCTGGAGGAATGTTGTACAAATAAGGTCTAAACTTAGAAGCATCATGTAGCTGAAGGACTGTCTGTTTGGCCTTTACAACTATTGTTCCATTTTCCACCAAGATAATGGGAAGGTCTGAGAGCATAGAGGCATCAAAACGTATTGACTGTAGGTATGCATATGACTTGGTAAATACCGTCTTTCTTGTCTCCAGCAATATCTCTGTATCGCACGGAGACCTCCAGATGTTTTTCAGATTAGCAGCGATTTTTTCAGGGGGTGGAGTATCCACAGCTCCGGCATCCTTCATTTTAATTATGAGATTGTGAGAGTAATATTTCGAAGGTAGGATTGGCATAGATGTCCATATGAGGTAATGGTGACTACTGTCTTTGTCAATCAATGATCCGCTGATTGAAACAACCTCCCTCTCTTGAGTAAAGACCTTATGATAATCACATAATGTTGGCGGCTGAATTTTCCCTGGGAAAATGAATCTAATGTTAGCAACTCTATTCAGTAATGTAGAGTTTTTGTTAGAACTCTTTGACAAAACAGCCTTAAACAGGAGTTTCGATCTTTCCCTGAGAACATCTGGAGGAGTGTTGCGTCCAGCTTCACATTCCACTTGTTTTGCAAACTGAATGATTTCCTCATCAGACACTTCATGTTTCAATCCAAGAGCCATTAAGAGAAAACATACTTCAGTTTGTTTACCTTGAAATATGTACCAGAAGGTTTTTGGCACAAATCTGTCTTTTGGAAGCATTATCTTGTAAAGTGGTTCATTGTCATCATAGAAGTATGAAGCCACCTGAAGAGAGCCGTGGATGTCACGAATAAATCTGACATTTCTCAATGCAGAGGCAATCCTTTGGTCCACTGGTCCAAGTTTTAGCAACAACCACAAAAAATCAAGAAGCTTGGCCTCTTCCATCATATGCACGGAAGGAAGAATAAACTCGACACAGAACTCCAAATCATTTAGACTCTGAATGTTTAGAAGTTCAGCCAATTCTAAGTTTACCAAGGTGGGCTTGAGAAATAGACTGTCACATCCTTCGATCTGGTACAGTTTCGGAAAGTCAGTGTGATGCTGCGAGTTCAGAATAAATACTTTTCTGTGTAAATCAATCCTTTTACGTTTTCCAGTTATTGACTCAAACAGGGGCAGGGACTTCAACATCTGCATGTGTTCACTTTTGTTATTGGAATCTCTGATCCCACTCTGTAAGAACCTTTGAAGATCTTCACATTCCTTTTCAGACAGTTGTTCAAATTGTGAATGAGGTACATGATAAACCTCTCCCAATACAGCACTGCTGTCTCCTGTTTTCAGGAGTTCTGGATACACATACTTGAGACGGAACTCAAGAAGAACCTGCAAGAAAAAGCTGAGGTCTATTTTCATGAATCCTAGTCTTATGAGAATGGAGGGTATTTTTTCATCTGGCGTCTGAATCACTTTGGATATGTTCCCCACTGTTTGTAAGAAACACGTGTTATTTAGACTGGGGCAGATGACTGGCAAGATTGGGCTGTTCTCAAAGTGTTTTTTAATCTCACTGAATACATTCAGCTTTTCGTTTTGGTTGCTTATGTCTTGATCAACAAAGAATCTCCATAATGTTTTCAGCCATTTGATTATCTCTGTCTCCGCTTTGTAGAGCCCACAACTTTCATGAGGTAATGACTCCCTGAGCAGTTTTTCAAGTTCTGGTTTCAAGTATGTTGCTGCTAGGTCAATGGTTAAGTCCTTAACAAAATTTCCCTGACACAGAATTTGAGAATGTTTTCCATTGACATCCATATCTGCAAACATTTCTTGATGCTCTGGGAAAAGACTGCTAAACTTTGATATTAGCTTTGGGGACTCAGGCTCAAAGACCCTTAACACCTGATCTTGTGTGAGGAGAAGAGGCAGCCCACTGAGGGCATGGATTGTTTCTTTACTGGGTTCTGACAAGCAGAAGCTCAGAAGTTTTGAACACCTTGTTTTGTCTTTGATTAATGTCTGGTTGATGGGCAAAGGTAAGCCATTAGTTGTTTGGGTAGGATCATTCAGTGATCTTTGTTTCAAGAAATTGATCACTGTTGAAGCACTCACGTCCTGCACATTTACACCAGCCAATTGGAAGTGGTTTCTTATTTCTTGTATTTTCACAGTGTTTGGAACTACTTTCATCCCAGTATCATCTAAAATGTCAAAAATCTCATCCTGGCCACCGGTTGTAAAATAAGGACAATTTTCTATATGTGGTGTAGATAGACTGTACCAGTTAACTGTGTATTTTTGTTGGGAAAGATGAGCTGAATCTACAGAAACAGCATGTGCAGTTGGTATAACAGGAAGATTGTGTTGGTTGAATGATCTGTAAACTTGATGGATCATGTCATGCCAGACTTTATTCACTTCTGTAGAAATGCAAGGAAAGTATTTAAGGCAAGACTCATCTAGCTCTACCTTGAGGGATAAAAGAGACTTAGGCTTATCTTTCTTTGTGACTGAACAGATTCGCACCAGAAGGTCAGCATAAAGTGGTGAAATGATGTTCACTTGCAATGAGTGGTTCCATTGAGTCTTTAGACTATCACCATCCTCTTTCCACAAATCCCTTCTAGATGAATCAATTTCGAAATTCGCATTAACATGGACAGGTAAGCCGGTTTTGCCAGGTAAAGGCAAGGAACAAAATGCTTTGCCCGTAAATGTGTAGTTAAATGAGCTCTTCCAACATGCAGCCAGAGCAGCTTGGGGGACTTTGAAATGATCTTGCTTGTCTTTTTGCTCACAGTTTTGTTTTGATAAGCCAAAGCTCTCTGCAATGACCCACTGACTTTGCTTATTTCCAGATGAGATTTGAATGCCATAGATGGTTTTGCATGGTTCTGCTGTTCCTGATAAAAGAGATTCTCGAACATGTTTGTGAAATTGGTCTTTGCTTTCAGTGCTCTTCTCTGTGTATTTCTTTTCAATAACGAAAGGCCATTGTGCTTGTTTTCCATCTTCACTGATCTCTGAGAACTGTATTTTTGTGATGTGTTTCAAGAAGAGAATCAGTCCCTCAGGGTCTTCAACCAAGGCATAGTAAAGTTCCCTCATGTCACTATCTGTGACTGCATGTCTAGATATTTCAGATTTTTCAGCCATTTTCTCTGTCCTGAGAGGGAGCCTGAACATGGTTCCAGTATTGAGTGCAAACATTTCTGGAAGAAAGGTATGATAAACATCTTCAAATGACTTCTTAAATGTGTCCTTCATGGAAAACTTGCAGCCTGGGGACTGTTTTGTTATACCATCAACATATTTCAGGTTTGGATCAGAAATGCAGAGCCATTTGTCATCGGTCAGAATAGATGGACAGTCTGTCAGATGATAGACAGAATTGAAGCCAAGTCCATATTTCCCAGTTCTGCCTAAAGTGCCATGCTTTCCTCCTTCCCCCAGCTGCTGAATGCCTTGCAGGTCAGCATCAGAAAAGGTTCTGTTGTTGTACACACAAAGTGCCGGGCCTTGAAGCAGTTCCCACTTCTTTCCAAATATCTTTTTGGTCCCATGTTGCCTTTTGTCCCACACAAAGTGAATTTCTGTTGCCTCTGCATCATCAGCATTTTGAATGAGCTCCTTCAGAATATCCTTTTTAGATGGATATGCATCAATTATATTTTTTAATCGAACAGTTAGCTTTTCACTTTGTCCAAACTCTTTGACATGAAGGGAAAACTCACTGACCAAATGATTCTTCAGAGTATGATGTCTTGTTGTTATTACACCAAAATGACATGCCACAGGCCGAGGTATCAGCTCATGGGAGAGCTTGACCCCAGCTGAGATGGGCATCCATGGGCTGTCATTAAATCTCAGCTCTTTAGAAGATGTCAGCACACCTTTCTCATCGGGCATGAGGCAGTTTTTAAGCTTTTCTTCTTTCATTTTGTACAGCCCATTCATGAGTATTGCAACACATTTATGGAGATCTGACCTGGAAAGAGGACGAGATCCATATAAAGCCTTCATTTCCTCAAGCGCAACAACATATTGCTCTTTTGTGAATTGTTTTTTTATTCCGAGGTTGTTCCAGAGGGTCTCAAATCTGGAGAAGATGACTGGAAGCATGTAGAGATATGGTTTCTCCTCAAATTCTCCACTTCCGGCCACTGACCTTACATTTACAAACTGATCCTCAATGAAAATGAATGGAAATGATTTTGCATGGACCACAATGGGATTGGGGTCTTTCTGCTCCAATAAGTAAAGGTTAAGATATTCATAGCAAGACTGTGCAATGTTGAGGATAGCAGTCTGTTCAAATGCCTTGCAGTGTTTGTGTGCTTTTAACAGCTGCTGAAGCACCGTTTCAACCGGTGGATTTGTCTGTACACTCAAGTTTTGGAGAATTTGATCATAACTGTGTATTTGAAGGTGTGAATGATCAATGGTGAATTCTGACATGCTTACTAAACTGCGGCAACTGTTAGTGTAAACTTCACAGGGTTTTTTAAGAACAGTGGTGTCCTTGTTTTGCGCAACTGAAGGAGTTAAAGCGGGAATGAATGGTATTTGAGACAATGTCTGCCAGTCTGGAGAATTCACATCTTCTAAGGAGTTTCTCATTGACTCCATGAGACACTGAAGACGTCTATGACATTTCGATTTATCTTGTTTCCAAAAACTGGAAATCTTTCCAGCTCTTTCTATGATGTCCCTTGAAGGTAGATGGTCACTCAGCATTCCCAAATCTGAAAGTCGCTGAATTCTTTTTGGTGAGAGAAAATCATTTGTAGTCCCTTTAAGAAAGCGTCCTTCCTCAAGTTCATACAAACAAGCCATTTTACCAGAAGGATTTACAAGTCGCTTGATAAATTGAAGCTTCGTACAACTCTGTGTTGGAATGCAAGGGTAACTTTTCAGTAGGTCATCAACAGCAGGTTCATTCAAGTCAATGGCATTCAGCACAAGAGTATTTCTGTTGTGTGTATCCACGGTGCTCAGGTTGTTTAAAACAATGCTGTAAAACTCAGGCCAGTTGATTGTTCTCTGTTTGATTATTTGCTCAAAGCCACAATCTATAAAACTCTGTTTAACCCATGATGGGAGAGAAACAACAGAAGAATAAGAAGCTCCCAAGCTCAAAATCACTTTCATGGCAATGCCTCCAACTGCGGGGTCCTTCTCAATCTTTGAATTAAGAAATCTCACCTTGTCTATAGAACACCAAGTATGTTCATTGCTGAAAAGCTCCAGAGATTTACCATTGGCATTCTGCGCAACTGCTGAGTAGAAAGACTCAACCACGGGAAAAAAGGCTTTGGATACTTTTGCTGTGTTAGGCCAGAATGTACAGAAGAAATAGTTCTGAATATCACCATTTTGGCTCATTTTCTTCAGCTCAAGCAGTGTAGTGATGTAAGCAGAAGTTACGGCATCTTTAAGTAAAGCTTTGTTCCACTCAGACTTCACTCCTTTTTCCCATAGATTTTTCCTGTTTGATGTGACTGCAAAAGTACCATTGACGTGGACTGGAAGACCTGTCTCAATTGAAAGAGGAAGAAAGCAAAAAGCCTGGCCAGAGAGGTTTTTATCAGGGGACCATGCTTTAGTTTTCTCCTCTTTCTGCAATGGTACAGCTATACCTCCAATTGGAAATGAAAACACGTGGTCTTGTTCATTTTTCCTCAGGAACATTTGCAAGGACTCCTGACTCCCAAAACATGAGTACAAAAGCCAGTACTGGGCGACGGGTTTCTCTGTGTGCTCCTGAACTATTTTAACGATGTGTGCTGTGCTGGCATCAGTAATGTTGTGCCGTGGGATATCAATATTTCTGAAATTGCTCTTGATCTTTTGGAGAAGTGTGTCATTTGACACAAGAAATGAGTTCATGACTTCTCTTGATATTTTCAGAGGAGTCTGAATTTGATCACTCAGTGGAGGCGTAGACGCAGTTTTGGGGACAACCTGAAGTGACATAGATGTAATGGTCTTCAGAAACAACACGTGAGATTGTGAGTTGTCAGTCAAATGATTTATAAAACTCAGAATGCGCTGTTCGTCATATACCTTTGAACTGATCTTAGACTTCTCTGCCTCCTCCTGAGTGCGAAAGGGTAATTTAATCAAGGTGCCATTGTAAGCTCTCTTGCTGTTTCGCGCTGACAGATCACAATCAAAAATTCCTGCGTACGGTTTAAACTGTCCAGGAAACCTTTTGCAGAGCCTTTCTTGGAATGGGTCAAGTTTAATTCCTGGGTTCCCTTTGCTGCCTATGTGCTTTTCCAGATGGGTGACATTTGGATCAAGAATGAGAAGCTTTTTCCCACTCAGAATAGAGGGAATATCACTCACATGGTAAACAGCATTAAATCCAAGCCCAAACTTTCCAATCATCTCAGCTTTGTTTTCCTTTGATGCTGATCCCACTTTGAGAATGTTTCTCCAGTCTTCTTCTGAAAAGAGCTCATTGTTGAAGATCCAAAGGCATGGTCCATTGCAGAGGGCCATCCCATCATCAATGAGGGTTTCAGGAGGATCTCTGTGTTTTCTGAAGTCAAGGAGGAATTTACATGTGGTTGCCCCTGCATCCTCAGCGTTTTGCAGCAGCTCTTTGAAAATATCACTTTCTTCATCATACTCTTTAAGAATGTTCTTTATTCTTTGAGTAATTGGTTCAAATTGCCCACATTGCTCTATTCCAAAGGACTCCTGCTCTGCTTCTGTAAACTGAGACTTTAAGATGCGAGTACTTAAACATGGGACTTTCAACCATCTTGCAGTGATGGGTAGAACTTCCTCATGAATGACATAGAATTCTTCATTGTCTTGTTTCAGGTCATCAAGCCCTTCTTCACTGATGTCACAGAAGACTGTTTTGGACAAAGACTGCATGGTAAAATTTTGGTTTTGTGTCATGACAGGCACAGGGGTACTGTCCTTCAACAGCTTTTCGTTCTTTCGCATCCAGTCAAGAATGGCAATTGACACTTTTAGTTCTGTCAAGTCTCCATGAGGAGGGTTCCTGCAGTCAATTCTGTCTTTCATGTCATGGAGTATGCCTTCAATCTCCTCATCAGACAGCGTTTTCTTCACACCCAATTTTGTGAACAGGTTTTCATATTGCAAAAACTCTTCAGGCACTTTCTTGATGTAAGGATATAGATCTAAATCAGGTGGATAGACTAAAATGATATCTTCTGAACAGACAAACTGACTTTTATTCCAAATCCAGAGAATGCATTTTGTGTCTATTAAATCTCTGAATTTTTCAGCATTGTCTTGCATGAATTTGTAAATGCTGTGTAGCTTGGTTTTAAACTGAGACTCAAAATTTGGGTTGACCAATGATTTCAGAGCAGAGAGGTTCTCCAAAACTTTTTCAGCAGGAGGGGGCTCAGTAAGTCCAAGACTTTTGCAGACATGGGCTTTCAGGTCAGAGGTGAGTGGCATTACACATCCAACAATTGAAGAATACTTTGAATGCCTTATTTCAGCAGGCTTATAGAGACCACTCTTGCTTCCATTTGAGAACTTTGGATTTGCACAAGGCACCCACTGTCTTTGCACCATCTGTCCTATCTGCAACTCGCTGAATTTTGAAAGGAAATCATTCTCATTCAGCACTTGAACGAGAGCATGTGCTTTTTTGGATGCCTTCTCTGGTGAGTGGACACAAAGCTTTTCAATATGATTTATAATCTGAATTATGTCTGCTGTTGATATTTGCTTTTGCTCTGTCTTTAGGCCAAGGCGTTGCAAACTCTGAAGCATTTCGTGGGTTTCTGTGTAAACGGGTGGGGGAAAGAAATCTGCCTCAAAAAGGTCCTGGAATGTCCTGATTCTTGGATCAAAAGTGTTTGAGGCTTGTTTGCGTTCTCCCTGAGCGGTCTCAATAAAATTGAGACTTTTAGTTGTTGTGAGCAGCTCTTCGCATTGCGAGAGAAGAATGCTACCATTATTCAGGATCCAAGTCATTATTTTCTGTTCCTCACCTTTTTTGAAAAAGCCTGTGTTGATGTATTTAACCAAACGAACAGCCACTTTAGCTGCATCTAAGAGTTCAATATTCAGAAGAGTTAAAAGTCTGCGATCGGCTTCATTTGTACATTGTACAAAGGTTTCAGGCATTGGCAGATCCTTTGGAATGGCTGGATTGGTGGCTGAAACAACAGCTTGTTTTGACTGAACTGCAACATATTTCCCAGACATCATTCTGAAAATCGGCAACACAGAGAGCAAGTTCCTTTCAGGATTAGAGAGAGTTTCCAATGAAGAGAGATAGCCTTTCAACTCCTCTATTTCATCTGATGAAGCAGAAGCAATGCTTTTGATGAGCTGATCTTTGTGTGAGTTTGCAAAGACTTGCAGGACATTTCTTGGTGAAGCTGGAAGAATATAACTCTCAATGTCATGATGTCTAAGACACTCATCTCTTTTTATGACCGTACAACCCACCATTCTTAACACTTTCTGAATATTGTCTGATAGGCTGGACCCAATGCTACTCTGAAAGATCAAAGTTGTGTTACTCTGCAATCTTGCCAACAAAATAGAATTGCCTGAATTCTGTAGTGGCTCCAGTGGTATTAATGGCATGTCAATAAAGGTTCTTAACTCATTACATTCATTGTTCAGAAACTTCCAGAATTCAGCCAGCCAGCTCTTTGGTGGATGGTGATCATCTGCTGTTTTCCATGTAACATGACCTTTGGTCACCGTCCAGTCCTTGGGTAAGTGTTCCTTGGTGAGTTCAACAACATGTTTTGCATCCAAATTGATGATGTTGTATGTGTCTGGAAAAATAGAGTGATTAATTAGACCAAAATGCACAAACACATATAAAATGAATTCAATATATTGTTATAATTATTTAATAAATATATTTAATAGTAAGATTTTCTTACTCTTTTCTGCTAGTTTCCTTAGTTGTGTAGTGCAAATATGGCTCAGATCATTGACTAAAAATCTTTCTTTACAAAATGGCAGTAATGTTCTAAACAAATAAGAAAACGGATTATTACCACTTTGCCAACACAATATAATGACACTAAAGAACTCAAGTAGAAAAGAGATGTCAAACCTTACCTTGGAAACTTCTCATTGTCAATTAAAACAGCGTTCTGCACCCCGGTACTAATAGAAGTGAAGGTTCCATCACTGAGAGGCAGAATCTTAAGACCTTGTAGTTCTGTACACTTGCCATCACTCAGAGCAAATTCAAGAAGACGGTATTTGTCATCTTTGCTGAGGTTTCCAGTCACACTTCTGCGAAGGACATCTCTAACATAAGATGGAGTCACCCATGTCAGGGTATCACATTGTGGGAAGATTTCTTGAACATCTTTCAACACATGTTCTGGGACTGTGACCAGTTTCTCTCCTTCACCAATCAGTAACCTTGAAACTGCAGACATTGTGTCACTGTGCATATTGTTGACTGGAAGGACTGCATCTGAGGGAGACACCCAGGTCTTCTCATCACTGGCAAGGTGAAAGATCTTGTATCCAAAAAGACCCTTCAGAGTATCCGCTGCAACTGTATGCCATCTATCTTTATGTACAGTCTTGGATAGGTCAGGCCAAAGACTGTACACAGTGTCAGCAGGCAGAGTTGGATTTTTGGATATCTGAATGGCATCTAGGATCAACAATTGATACACATGAGGAAGAATAACTTTAATTAGTAGCTCATTCCATATGGCAGATTCATCATTCTTCTGGTCCTCTTCCTGCCATTTTATGAATCTCCGATTATCTGTCAGGCCAAAGCAAGCATTGATGTGAATAGGAAGTCCAGTTTTGTTTGATTCATTATTTGGAAGTGGCAGAAAGCAACTTAGTCGTCCATTGCAAAGTGCCCTGTCATCTAATCGAAATGCTGCATCAACCTGAGGGCAGAAGCTCAGCTTACTGGCAAGAGAGTCAATCTCTGGTTTAGATCCATGTTTCAGAGTGCAAGTTGTCACAAGCCACTTAGACTTTATTTCTTCCATTTGATGGGGAATGTGGGATACTGTTTTGAAACATGCTTTTCTGTCAAGCAGTTCTAGCTTGACATGAGAAAGGTCATTGTGAAAGTGATTTGACGCTGAAACCTTAAGCCTATTCTTGCTGATGCCATTGGTGTCAATATGCAGCAGAGAAATGGATGAGACATTCCTCAGAAAAAGAAGACTGATGTCTGCATCGGCAATGAAACTGTCAAAAAGCTGTTTAACTTTAGTGGAGTCGTACAGGTTATCAGAGATCTCAGAAGCCTCATCACGCAGAGGGAAGCGGAAGAGTGTCCCTTTGAAGTATTTCTCATCCCCGATGACCTTCTCCCAGGAACTGCTGTTGACTTGACCGACAATATTACGAAAAGGCTGAAACTGATCTCTAAAGTTCAACAGGCTCTCTCTGTCCTCTTCATCATCCAAAGACCATCGATAGCCTTCTTCATCATCACCAAACATCTGCTTTTGTGGGTCAAAAATGGCTAGGTGTTCAGAACTGAAGACACTTGGCAAGTCTGTAAAGAAAATACAATAATTTGAGGTACCTCAAGGCTGTTATTCGTACAAAATGATATTGCAGCTGATCAGGGATGATCACTCTTTATTGAACAATCACTGAATACTTATAATGCACTATGATGAGTGATGATAATGTAAGGCAGTGACAATGAGCTGTTGAATTACTACAAAATAATACTGTAAGGTGGGGATGCGCCACATTTTCCCCTTATATCAAAGTTCTAATTTGTTCTCACCTGTAATATGATAAACGGAGTTGAAACCAATCCCAAATCTTCCAACTTTTGTTGGGTCATCCTGCTTGATGCTTCTGCCAACTTTCTGTATACCCTCCCAGTCTTCGTCTGTGAAGGCTGCATCATTGAAGGCATAGAGAGCAGGTCCTGCCAGATCAAAGTTACAAAAAAAAAATGATTACACAAAATACCTTGGGCTAGCATATTAAAGACTTTGGACCTCATTTAAAAGAGTTGCATATAAACTATACTACACTGAGCACACAAAAACACTTGCGTATGCCTCTCTTCCAGATGACTCATTGACAATGGCATAGTTGACTTCCCTTCTGTCCAGAACTTCAATGTTCTGTGTGTGGTTCACATAAATGTGCAAAGAGCAGACCGGACAAAGAAGTGCTAGGGCTGAGCCTGCCTGCTTCAAAGTGGTAGAACCACTGGGCGTATAGCCAGGCAGGGGGCTCAAGATAAAAGCCAGCCTAAATTCAAGGCATATACAATAGGTGCTATGTAGTTTACTTCGAAACTGTAAATGAGCTGTAAAAAGCCTTGTTCACTTGTTAGACTGAGAACAGTTTCTCTTCAGCTGACAAAATAAATTCAGACACCTTTTGATTGGTCTTTGGGCAATTAAGTAATCAGCAGGTTTTCATTTTTGAGAGAGCTGTTCCTCAGAGTTAGCGACCACCTTAAGTTACCATTACCTTGGTACTTTCTGAGCTCTTCAGTCCACAGGCTGTGCGTCTCATAATGTCTCTCATCGTGAATAAACACCACCGTCGAAGCTCCTGCATCGTCTGCATTCTGGATCAGCTCCTGATATTGTACAGGTCAGTTATGCACAGACACAATCACATAACATGCATACATTTTACAGACGCTTGTTACACGACTCTCAACAATAATTGACTTTTACTGGTCACTCGCAACATTCCAAAGGTATGTTATGTAAGGGATAAAGTACATCCAGGCCACTGTTATCGCAGAATAAAGCTGTTGTATAAGACTGAAGGCTTTTAATCTGTGAAAACAACTGCCTGGATGTACGTTTGTCGGTTTATTACAAGGCTATTTGACATAAAAATGTAAAGAATAGACACAAAACATTGCTGAACATTGGTTAAAAAAACTAGACACTAAACAGTGAGCCATAAAAATGTATTAATTCTTTAATTAAAGGCCAAGCTGACTGAAATGGAAAAGGCTGAATGGAGTATACACTAACCTACTTAATATTCAGTCACAAGATGGCGCCAAACAGTCAAAAACAGGGCTGGAAACAGACTAGATGATGCTACCAATCATCTTGATTGTTATGGGGCGTTCACAACAAACGTGCCTTGCGCAGATAAATCGCTATTTAGCTAATCACGCTATTTGCACGGAAATAGGTGCGTGAACATTTTGAGTTTATTTGCTTCATCAAATTAGCTTCATTCGTGTGTGAAATCACAATAGACGGAGACTCGAGTCTTAGACAGGGCATCTGTCTAACATGGCTAACATGGATTTGATTGAGAGAGTAGCTGTGCTTTATGTGCTTTAGGAAGGCTCAAAAACAGCATAGATTCATTTGGCGCCGTGCCTGAGTCCACTAGAGCCTTTCAGAGATGCACCCAGCTCTGTGAGTTCATCAACTCCTCCAGAAACTATACCTGGATGATGGAAGCTTACTTCCGACTGAGCCGATCCCAGTTTACTGAGCTGTTGTCTCATGTAAGCAGGAGGATTTCCCCTCGGGACACCAACAACAGATGCTATGCCATAATCACGCCCCAACATGAGCAAGCTCCTGATTGGTTAACGCAGAGTGAATGTCCGGGTGTTCAGATTTTCCAACTCAAACGATTCGCTTGTTAATCGCTTCAAACACAAGTCATCCGCACGAATAGCACTGCAGGTTGTCTGTTCGCGTGGTTGCATGGACTTAACGTAAATGTAACGTTAATGTAACGTTAATTTACTTAACGCTAATGTAAATCCCTCCCGCTTGATGCTCCATCCGCGTCTGCTGTGAACGCAGCATTGGAGAATATATTCATATCCATATTTAAATGCTTATTGTCACGCTACTGTACTTGAGTGTTTGGCGCCATCTTGTGACTGAATAATAGGTAGCTCAGTGTAATCTGCATTCAGACGTGTCTTTTTCCCCGTCATCGTTAAATTTAGTTCAAGATCTAGTAGTTTAATACAGCTCAGATCAAAGTTTTGTTTCTAATAGTTCATTTTTGTGACAAGTATCTATGTAACAAGCAGGATAATGTACATCTAGCTTTATTCTGCGAGAACAACCAGCTAGATGTACATTATTCCTTACATTTCCTTCTTTTTCCGTTTAACCTACCTTCAGTATTTGTCCTCCATCTGGATACCTTCTTAAAATCTCCTTCAAGTAGTCGATGAATGGTGGAGACGTGGCACCAAACTTATTTCTGCAATGAACAATGTGAAGGTTATCACAAACTGCACAAAGCATATAAAGAAGGCAAACACAAGGCTGACTGTGGAATAGACCATTTACTAAATAAGCTTGAGCTTTATAAGACACGTTAGCCACACATAACAATTCTAGAAGATGCTTCTTGATTTAGGAAGGAGATATTTGCAGTAGTGGCGATGCGGTGGCGCAGTGGGTTGCACAATCGCCTCACAGCAAGAAGGTCGCTGGTTCGAGCCTCGGCTGGGTCAGTTGGCATTTCTGTGTGGAGTTTGCATGTTCTCCCCGTGTTGGTGTGGGTTTCCTCCGGGTGCTCCGGTTTCCCCCACAAGTCCAAACACATGCGCTATAGGTGAATTGGGTAAGCTAAATTGTCTGTAGTGTATGTGTGGGAATGAGTGTGTGTGGGTGTTTCCCAGTAATGGGTTGCAGCTGGAAGGGCATCCGCTGCGTAAAACATATGCTGGATAAGTTGGCGGTTCATTCCGCTGTGGCGACCCCAGATTAATAAAGGGACTAAGCCGAAAAGAGAATGAATGAATGAATGTTTGCAGGAGAAACAGGAGCGTTTTGGCAGTGTAAAGCGTGCTGGAAAATAAACCACATACTTTTTTTTCTTCCTTTCCCTCGACGTCATTTTTGTTTTCCTGTGTGATTAAACAGAAAGATAACCAGATTACAAATTGTACGTGATGACTGAGTATATACAAATGAAGCCGTTCAGATTACATACCGTAGACCATGATTCATAACACTGTACTTGATTTTCTAGTTTCTGGCACTGTTGCCTGGTTTTGTCTTTGCATGTCGTCTGGATCCCCCTTTATGTCTAGCCCTTTGGATTATGTTGATCTACCTCTGCTTGTACTCAGATTATTCATGTGCTTTGCCCTGTTATAATGAGCTATATGCTAAAGCTGAAGATCTTCGCCCAAACCTGAATGGATCAGACGGCTTCGGGCTTCATTTCTATTTTACACACAGGCTCGTTCTTGCGAGGGAAATGAGCTGTCATGTGATGCGTTTCGATTAGCATGAAAACAAGATGCAAAAATGGAGAAAGAGGCTTGCCTCAGGCCATTATGTTTACCACAACACAGCATAGTCTGAGGTGTGGAAAATTTCAGACCATGTACATATATACCAACTATAGCCAAACACCCGTCTTAATGTAGAATCTATCTTAATTTCATTTAAGACTCATTTTTATTCTATATTGCTACTTCATGGGTGTTAAGCTGCTTTGACACAATCTACATTGTAAAAGCGCTACAGAAATAAAGAATTGAATTGAATATTGGCAGGTAGAGTGCAGTTGCAAGCTGAGCCCGCACCTTATTTAATGCCCACCCCTAACCCCACCCCTAACCCTACCCCTCACAGTCCACAAATCCACACTCCTCTGTCCATTTATTACATCAGGACCCCAGAGATGCAGGACGAAATGTGGTGATGGAGAGAGGAGCCCGACTCAGTGACTAGCTACAAAATATGGATTTGTATGCGTCCATCTTTAATAATAACAATAACACAGTTATTTATTCATTCATTCATTTTCATTTCGGCTTAGTCCCTTTATTAATCAGGGGTCGCCACAGCGGAATGAACCGCCAACTTATCCAGCATATGTTTTACGCAGCGGATGCCCTTCCAGCTGCAACCCATCTCTGGGAAACATCCACACACTCATACTCCACAGACAATTTAGCCTACCCAATTCCCCTATAGCGCATGTGTTTGGACTGTGGGGGAAACCGGAGCACCCGGAGGAAACCCACGCCAACACGGGGAGAACATGCAAACTCCACACAGAAATGCCAGCTGACCCAGCCGAGGCTCGAACCAGCGACCTTCTTGCTGTGAGGCGATCGTGCTACTCACTGCGCCACCGTGCAGCCTACAATTATTTAATTAAATTTTATTTTTAAGAAAAAAGCATTAAACATAGTTATCATACATATAAAACATATCTGCACTTCTTTTCTTTTCCATTAATTTCTTCTTTTTTAATTTTATATTTATTAATTTATTATTATTATTATTATTTATTGAATTTTAATTAATTAATTTTACACTCTGTGGAAATAAATGTCTTTTTATTTAATATTTATTTATTTATTTCATTTTAATTAACATATTTTCCCCAATGGGAAACTAAAGGTTACTGATGGAGGGATATTTTACTGGGGTAGTATTAGTAATATCACTGCATGATCATTTTTATTTATATTGTTTTAATTGTAATTTGCTAATTCGATGTTCAGAACATTTTATAGGCAAAGCAAGTTTATGTATACAGCTCATTTCACACACAATGATAATTCAAAGTGCTTTACATAAGCAAGAATAAAATACAAGTATAAGAAATAAAACCAACACAAATATAAAGTCATTTATAACAGGAACCCCTGGACTTTGCATTAAAAGCAGTCAAATGTTATTTTTATGTCTTATTATATAAATTACACGTCTTTACAATATCATCATTTAGAGAATTTGCTTGTAAAATATGACAATAGCTTAATATAAAATATAAATAAATGTAATAATCCTAAATACTGGGAAAACTAACTTATATTATAACCTTGTTGTATTATTTGTATTATCTGCATGTCTCATATGCAGTTTTGAACACATCAGCAGCAGCAGCAACAGTTACAATAGATATCAAGCACTGTTAAATTTCACTTTAAACATGTACGGTAAATACAGATAACAGATCAATAATAACTTTTAAAGTGGTCTCTTCATTTCTGTTTTCCTTTAGTCTCCACAACAGACTGTCCTCTTACCTTCAGTGGTGGTTCACCGTGGTCATGATGCTGCTTCACTGACCCCACAGAGGGAAAGAAATGCGGCAAGCACAGTGATGAGGCTGAATAAATGAGGGATGTAGTTTCAGTTCTCTAGAAGGAGCCTGTTTGGCAAAAACGAAACTTACACCCACTTAGCCTACCTAGTGTGCACAGAATGACTAAGTTTCGATAAAAGTGACTCAATTAAACCAGATGAATGACTGCTAAGACTAAGAAAACAGGAAAACTGTAAGGGGGCAAAGTTACTAGATACTTCAGGCTACTTAATATATCAGTACATATTTTTATAATAGAAAGGGGGAAACACATAAACAATGGGACCGTACACAATCAATATTTATCAGAAACATAATAAAAGTAAGACGCAAATAAACATCGAAAATAACTGTAATAGGTGAAATATGATATTGGTTGGTTTTATATTTTATATATTTACGGTCTCTATTGTTTCCTTTGAATATTCGATAGACTGTAAACAAATAAACCGCATGTATGACTAAAAAACAACACTAGCACTGCATTAGCATGTACTTCAAAACAACATTAGCACTGTTTAACTGACCGTAAATAATGTTGCACTTTGGTAGTTGGCTAATGCTAATATGATTTGAGGCTTTTCTGAAATTATATTGTTAGAAAGGTCGAATGTGCGAGCATAAAACCAACTTGACCTCATTTTTTAATTATTATTTTAATTTATAAAGGGTTTTCTGACAGCAAAAAAATGTTCTTGTCATTATAGGCTACTTTTATTTTGATAGCCCGCCCGCATCCACGCTCCTGTCCGCTTCCAGGAGAGAGACACACTGATTTCCCTTTGTTTACAGTAATGTTATATGCGATGTAATAGTCATTATATCGCTGTCATGTCGTGTGGTTTTCACTAATAACATTAAAATGCTGACTGGCATTTCTACAATCATGTGCGTTCAGTTTATAGGCGTCAGCCATGTTACGGTAACGTGATCTTCAGGAAAACCTCAGTGCATATTAGATGATTTCTCTCTCGTGATGGTTAAAGAGGTGAGTTTGCGCTTTTGCACTCGTTGATGTAATGTTGCACAATCACACACAGGACGGACGTCTTAGGAAATGATTTATAGTTTGTAATCCACCCTTGACAAATACACTTTAGTAGCCTAACAGAGACGCCTGGATACGCTGTAATCAATGCTTTTGTTTGCGTATGATGATGGAAGGAGATTTGCTAAATAAAATTAACAATGGCCTAAACAACACAGTTATCATGCTCTGCGTTTGATAAAGACGTTTTATTCAAATATATGTAAAATATGTGCTTTTATATATGTACACACACCCTGCTGAAAAGACCAGCATTGCTGGTCACCAGCATCACCAGCAAGCCGAAGCTGGTCCAGCATGACCAGCAGTACCAAGATGGTAGACCAGCATCACCAGCAAGGCAAGCTGGTAGACCAGCTAAACCAGCATTGGTGATCAGGCTGGTCTATGCTGTTTTTTTCAGCAGGGCACTCTCGTATATATCTATATGCAGTGTTATCCTTTCCACACTTCAGCACACACGTAGCTATAACCAATGCAGACACTGAAATGAATGGACATCTCCTTTAAGATGTTTATTCATGTGTATTTACACTGCAATGCTTTCCTTACTTAAACCCTTTTGTCTTGTTTCTAGTTCAAACATTTCTGGATGAGCCAAAAATATAGTCTTTTTTAAAGAAATCAAAAATTCATTCATTCATTTTTTTTTCGGCTTAGTTCCTTTATTAATCTGGGGTCGCCACAGCGGAATGAACCGCCAATTTATCCAGCATATGTTTTACACAGCGGATGCCCTTCCAGCTGCAACCCATCACTGGGAAACATCCATACACACTCATTCACACACACACACTCATACACTACAGGCAATTTAGTTCATCGATTCCCCTATAGCGCATGTGTTTGGACTGTGGGGGAAACCGGAGCACCCGGAGGAAACCCACGCCAACACGGGGAGAACATGCAAACTCCACACAGAAACTCCAACTGACCCAGCTAAGGCTCGAACCAGCGACCTTCTTGCTGTAAGGCGACAGTGCTACCCACTGAGCCACCGTGCCGCCCCTAAGCCAAAATTAAGTGAGTTAAAAAAAAAACAAGCAAAATAATCTTCCGATGGTGTAAACAAAATAACAGTTTTTCTTTTCGACATGAGATTATTTCGCTTGTTTTAAGGAATAACTCACTTAATTTTAACCTGTTACTTTTTAAAACAAATGCTGGTCCAGAAAATACAAGTTTAACAGTGGGCTCAGCTGTTTTTGTTGGACTGTGGCCATTTCAGCATTCATCAAACCATTGAAATATCTACAAAGACAACATAAAGCACATAGTACAGCCATCATTAAGGAAGATTTAGCTTCTTACTAAACGTTTTTATTAAATATTTTCCTTACAGAGAAAAGGAGGCCTATTTCACCATCAATTTCACACGAGCGTTGCTAATTTTCTTTCTTAATACTTTCCGTACAAAGAAATAAAGAAGAAAAAAAGGCCCTATTTCACATTCAGTTTCACACAATCCTGTTGCTCACAGAGGAAGCCAAATGATTTCACATTTTACAAATGACTAAACATTAGTGGCCTCACGGTGGCGCAGTGGGTAGCACGTTCGCCTCACAGCAAGAAGGTCACTGGTTTGAGCCTCGGCTGGGTCAGTTGGCGTTTCTGTGTGGAGTTTGTATGTTCTCCCCGTGTTGGTGTGGGTTTCCTCCGGGTGCTCTGGTTTCCCCCACAAGTCCAAACATATGCAGTATAGGGGAATTGGGTAAGCTAAATTGTCTGTAGTGTATGTGTGTGAATGAGAGTGTGTGGATGTTTCCCAGTGATGGGTTGCAGCTGGAAGGGCATCCGCTGCGTAAAACATATGCTGGATAAGTTGGCGGTTCATTCCGCTGTGGCGACCCCAGATTAATAAAGGGACTAAGCCGAAAAGAAATTGAATAAACATTAGTGCTGAGAGCCTTTGCTGTTAGATGTGCTGCTGTAATCAAGGCGGACAAACCAAATATCAACGTTAGAAGTGGATAAAAACTGTAGTACGCTGAACAAAAGGCTCTTCTTACTGTGAGTTCATTCTGAAAACAGGACAATATGTTCTACTTGTCTAGAAAATGCTTCCTGATTTAAGGATTTTTAGATATTTGGACTAGAAACAAGACAAACTTAAGTAAGAAAAAGCTTTTTTTTTGCAGTGTAGCTGTGCTTTATTCTGAAAATAACAGCACACCTTATGAATGTTCATCAACCAATCGGAATCAAGCATTCAACAGCCTCCGGGCCTTAGTATAACATTATATTTAAGTGGATCTATTCTGCCCCTTTTTACAAGATGTAACACACGTCTCTGCTGTGTCTCGAGTGTGTGTGTGTGTGTGTTCAGTTTGAGCTGAGAACAGCACACAGATAATACTTTCTAGCTCTCTGAAACTGACCCTTTCAGAATTTGATCCTAATTGTGGCGTTTTGGTGACTGTCGCTTTAAATGCAAATGAGATTGTGCTCTTTTCAGAAGAGGGCGGAGCTACAGATGGCTGTGCGTCAGCATAGTGACAGATGTAAAGCAGAAGTGTGTGTCGTCAGTGCTGGTCAGGTGTGCATGTTGTGGTTGGTCAGTGTGTGTGTTGTC
>CAIGQW010051064.1:0-13084 GCA_903798125.1 Danio choprae
AGGGGTTGGTGATTAATAACTTACCTTCAGTCCTCCCGGAACCAGCTAGGCCGTCTGCATCTTCTGTTCCTCAAAGCTCTGGAGAAGGTGCAGAAGGTCCAGCGGAGCCTCCAAATGAGCCCACATCTGATAAGAGTTCTGGAGTGTACTATCAGAGGTACAGTTTCACATCTGCATTCCCAGAGAATAAATATACACTGTGGATATGATTTCTCTTTAATATACACAGTCGTTTTGATCACCTGCTGTTTATTTTTTTACTTCAGCAGTGGTGGACCGATGTGGACCTCTTCCGTGAGGGTGGAGATGGTCAAAAAAGGTTTATACAATAAGCACTCCATTGACCACCCCCTTTTAGCGGGATTTAATAAGTACCTTCACACTGACCTAGGAAATAAAAACAGCAAACAAGAAGTAAGTTATTTAAATGAGTGAAGATATAAATGCAAAAGTGTGTGGGTGTGTGTGTGTGTGGGGGGTGGGGTCGGGTCTTGTTTTATGCAATCAGTTTATTTTAATGTGAAATGTTTCATTTCAGGTGGAATCAGTGTCCAGGTTCATGCATTACATGGACCCCACTGAGCCAAACCTGATGTTTGTTAGGCAGGCAGAGAAAGTGCAAGAGTACTTTAACATCTTGTCAGATACAAAGCTCTCAAAACAGACAGTGTTCAACTACTGGAAGAGTCTTAAGAGGTCAGTAATGTGGAACAACCACAAGTTTGCCATGTACCTGTTAACTAATCACTTCAGCTGTGCTATGCTCTGACTGTAACAACCTAATTTTGTTCTCTTTTCAAGGTTCATGACATACATTGTTACCTCCACGGACGTGGGCCACAACAATCCAGCTCTGTTCCAGGACTGTAAGAGTTTTATGTATACGCTGTATGAAATACAGAGTGGCATGTCCAAAAAAGTGAGCATGGAGGTCACAGGGAAAAAATCAGAATTTGGTCATGGCAGAGAAATTTTGCCAAAGGACTGCCATGCTCTTTTGGAGGCTGCATTCAAAGATTTCATGGCCGTAATATGCAAAATGCAGAGTCCAGGAGCCATCACAGGGGACTGTTTGACTAAAAATGAACGGCTGCTCGTCCTCTACTACCTTGAGGCTGTTATCATGCTGAAGATACTTCAGCGGCGTGAAGTAGTGACAAACATGACTGTAAGTGTTTGTTTTTCCCTATCTTCTCTTCATTCTTCCTATGCTTCATGAATGTGCAAAACTGTCTGTTTACAGGTTGAGGATTGGGAAGGGAGAAGCCGGATAGAGAATGGTGTCTGTGTTGCAGTGAAGGAGCACAAAGTATTATTGTCACATGAACAGGAACTTGTAAGTTTATATTGTACTTTAAATCATAACAGCAATAAATATATTGTGGCAACGTCGTACTTAATATTTCCCTTTCTCTAACTAGTGGTTCAACTTGTACTTCAATGAGGTGCGGCCAGTAATGCTGCAAGGAAACCGCACCGGCGGCGATGTGACAGTTGATTCATTTTTTGTGTCAAGTAGTGGGAGATCGATTTATAATCCCTCCAACGACTTAAAAAGACTGCAGGACAAGTAAGCAACATTACACCTGTCTTTACTTTAACATTTCCATCCGTCCACTTTTTGCATTCTTACAATGCCTTGTGTTTCAGATACAGTCTCCCCAGTGTGACCAGTGGCGATGCCCAGAGAGCATTTGCGGCAGCAGCAAAACACCTGTCAGAAGTGGAGAGAAATGAAAAGAACTACATGAGGAGAAAGTCTGCAGATTTATTTCTGGCTCTAAGTGTGCTAGATCAGCTCGCTGGGAAAACACGGTAAGCATCTAACAACTGGGATGATTCTTATTGTTAAATCTGCAACCCACAGCAGTGATTAATTTGCCTTTCCTTCCTTCAATATTTATTTTTTGTGATCTTATAGACAAGGGTCCAGTAGAGCTTCCAGCAGAGAGACAAGGGTGGACGAACAGACGGCCTACAAAACTCTTGAACAGTTCTGTCCAGTGACTCTGGAGGGGCCTCCTCCAAAAAGGGCTCGCAGGAATGAGCTGTGTGGCTCGGAGCATGAGAGGCACTGCTATGACCGCTGGCGTAGCGAGCAGCTAAAGCTGCGTGAACAGCATGCTCTTGGTGAGTATACACATGATTAATGACACAAACAGTGAAATTGAGTGAAAATAGCCAAATACTGATGTGTTTTGTTTTTCTAGAACACTTTGCTGGACAGCAGCCATCAGAGTCCAAAATAAAGCACTGGATGGACAAACAAGGGTGGACGTCGAACATCCCACAGGCTGCAGTGGTTCTGAAGCAGTGGAAGCCCGTTGCCAGGTTGGACTTGGTCATCGATAGCAGCTTTGTGCATAAAATGATTTTGTCTCAACGCTGGAAAGGACTGACTGTCAGGCCCGTCACTGACAAGGGCGATGGTGTTTTCACTAAAAGACCCTTTCAGATCGGGGAGGTTGTCTGTGAATATCACGGGCAGCTGGTTAGTTATGAAGATGGGATGGCAACCGCTTCGATCAGTGCCATCCGAGCTGGCCATTTGTTCTTTTATAAGAACAAACAACATGAAGCCATGTGCATTGACGCACATGAAGAAAGTTGCCAGTGCCATCCCATGAAATTCAATTATGGACGCCTGATACGTCACTCCAGCAAAAGAGCCAATATCCAGCCCAGGCTGTACGTCCTTAATGATAGAGACATAATTCTCTTCATTGCTACAAAAGACATTTTGAGTGATGAGGAGTTACTCTATGATTATGGCTCGAAGAGGAGATCTTTTGCTGGGAAAGGGCTGGAATTGGACTGGATGTGAAACAACATCTTTCCATCCCCATCCCCATTCTCACCCACTTCTAACATGTCCAACTCCAAGTTTCCACCTGTGGCCATATTCTCTCCTCTCTCTCTGGACCATCACTGCTCTTCTCACCTTGGAGCACTCTTACTGCACTGTCAAGCACCAACACTGCTCTCCAAATAGAGACTTGGTTGTAATAGGCTGAATGAGTGGGCTTTACAAACCATTCACCTTTACTTCCAGAGAGCTGTATTTTCTCTAACTGACTTTTTCCACTCCTTTTTTTCTCATAACTTTCCTTTATGCAATAGTGAGAGTGTGAGTAGGCTATTCCATGTTCTCTCCTCTCTCTGGATTCTGTACAACACATGTGGAGTTACAGCCTGGTAAGTATGATCAAACTGCTCGTAACCCTCCCTCCAATCTTTAAGTTTCAACCATATTATTGTGCACTTTCTGGTTGTCGTCTTCTTTTGGTTTCAGATTATCGAGGCTGAAGTCCTAGCTGCCATGGACCTCACTGCCGAGATTTAACCAGGAATGTCCATTCTTCATAGCAAGCCACAGTATATTCATCCTAGGATTCTTCACCATGTTTTATATAAGACATTACCTATGTTGTCTCTATGTTATTTTATTTATGTTCAAATGTCTGATTTTGTTCATTTGTCTGCACTTGTATGTACTGGAAGCTGTTTATTTTCTTCAGTGTTGTTATTATTGACATTATCATTATGTATACAGTCGTCCACTGTGCTGTTATTTCACATTCTTATTAAACATTTGCAGACATTGCCCAGTGTCACAAAGTTATATTTCAGTGGACTCATAATATGCTTATTAAACTAAATAAAAGTGTAAACACAGACACAATGTTTGGGATATATTTAACAATCGTTCAAACTATTTATTTCATTTAAAACGTGCAATCCTTCAAAAGAACAAATACACTTTATTATTTAAAGCATATAAAGCTTATTTAGATAAGTGCAACACTTTTTCTCCTTCACCTGAAAAGTGATGTGATTCATTCATTCATTCATTTTCATTTCGGCTTAGTCCCTTTTTTAATCTGGGGTCGCCACAGCGGAATGAACCGCCAACTTATCCAGCATATGTTTTACGCAGCGGATGCCCTTCCAGCTGCAACCCAAAAGTGATGTGATAGTTTTTAATAAATAAAAAGGAAAAAGGAAAATGACAGGGAAAAGCAACTCAGTGATCAAGTTCAAACTTTCCCTGTGATTTTCCTTCTTCCATGTGATCAGCCGAGGACAAATAATGAAGGAATCCACAAATATCCACAATACCCTGGACAAAAACCCTGAAATAACGGGCTATGTATGAGAGCTGCGCTTTGAAGAGAATAAAGCAGCTAGCCTAATTAAAAACATACAAATAGTTTGCAGTCAAATACAATAAGAATTTATTTTAGCAAATGAAAAAAAAAAAAGTCAATATATTTTGGACAGAATTCATAGTAAAATGTAAGACATTATTATAAAGATAGACAGGCCTACAGAACTATTTTCAGTGTATGAACATGGATGGCAGCTGTTCATTTTGATCAAAACTACATGCTGAACATGCTGAACATGAGAGTTTGTGTCAGGATGATGATACATGGGTGCCATCATGCATTTTTCTCTACATTTCCATTAGACTTTGTTCTAAATCTGTCAATTAGTGAGTTTCTCCCAGGTGAATCTTGACTTTTTCTAATGAAGGGCTAAAACAGGGGTGCCCAAAGTTTTTCCTATCAAGGGCCAAGAATAATACTTGACTGAGGGTTGCGGGCCGAAAGTAAACTTTGCATTGTGTAACAAAAGGAAATTTGATTAAAGTTGCCACAGGGTCCCCACATTTATTTAATAATATTTTAAAGAAAATAGAAAATATTACTTTTTATTCTTTTTAAGTAATCGATTTTATTCATTTTTTCATTTATATTTCAACTAACTTGTTACAATAAAAAATAAACAATCTCAATCTATACAGTGAGGTTCATGACAAATACAATGAAATGTCAGTGAACTTTAATGTGACACATGAAGCTGATTCTTCAAAAGGTTTTCAAGATTGGGCTGTAGCTGACTTACAGATAATGTCAAGATATCGTATAGGTGAGAGTCAGTTAGTTTCTCAGTTTAGACTTGTTTAGGTTCATCAGACAGAGACAGCATCACTTGTGCGTGTTTGCACATACTTGGGTACCTGTTTGCTGGGACACATTTGTAAAAGTCTGTCAAGGGAAGAGACCTAAACTTGTCTTTCAGTTCTGAATCACACTGAAGCTCAATCAGTTGCATCTGAAGTTCATCACTAACTGTGTCCACACTGATGGTGAAGGGTTGAGCAAACATCTCAAAGTAAGTAGTGTTGTGCCTCAAAGTGACTGTCAAACTCCTGGATCAGGTTGCTTAGAACACCATCATACTCAGGGATACCTTCTTTCATCAATCCTACCTCTCTGAGACAGGGAAAATGGACAAAATTCCCTGAATGTGAAGTGAGAAACAGAGAAAACTGTAGAATAATGTGATTCTGTGAGTGAAACAAGCAAACCAGCCATGCAAAACCAGGAGGAGGAAAATAACATAAAATAAAAAAAGCAAAATAAGGGCATTATAAATGTATAAGTTAAGACATTTTTCAGCAGATTTGTGTACTGTAGAACAAAACACGACAATACAAAATGCGTCCTCCATATATAATTCTAAACATAATTATTAATATTAACAATAATGCACTTTAAAATTCTGAATATTATAATTCTGAAAGTTTCTGTTACCTGCTGAGAGATGTCTTCTTAGTCATTTTTGTTTGAAGGCTCTGACGGGATTGAAAAGCTGGGTAATAATCGGGTCTTTTCCCTGGAGCTGAACATTCAAAGCATTGAGCAGCTCTGTGACATCCACCAGGAAAGCCAAGTCAGAGAGAGTCTCAATGCCAGCTCTTGTGTCATTTCAAAATGTTCACTGCTGGTTTTTGTCCGGGGGAGCCTGAAATGCCTGCTGGAAGGCAGGATAGAAAACAGTCTGTAAGCAGGGTGAGAGGAGTCCTTAAGAATACTGCGTGCTCGGCGCAGACTTGTTTCTTATGGATGTCCTCATGGATGTCCTCAATGGCTGAAAGTGTGGTCCCTGTAATGCGTTGGGCAGTTTTCACCAACCGCTGCAGTGCCTTACACTCAGCAACAGAGCAGCTTCCCTACCAGACTATGACACAGTTAGTCAGGATGCTCTCTATTGTGCAGCGATAGAAGTTCACCAAGACAGCTGATGACAGCTAGTGACAGGTTGAAAATGTCTATGAATACCCCAGCAAGCTGTTCTGCACATGCTTTGAGGATGCGCCCAGGAACACTGTCTGGTCCAGCAGCCTTACCCATATTGATCTGACTCAGTGCGTTGTAGACTACTAAGGAGGTGAGTGTGATAGGTGAGTGGTCGGTTGAAGCAGTGTTGGGTTCTTTATTGTCTCTCTCAAAGCGAGCATACAAGTCATTAAGCTCATTCAGGAAGGGGATATTTGTGGCTGTGGGTGTGGAATGGCTGGGATTGTAGTCAGTAGCCTGGATGCCCTGCCACATGTGCCGAGGATCAGAGTTGGAAAAGTGCTCTTCTAGCTTTAGCTTGTAACAGTGCTTGGCCTTTTTAATGCCCCTCTTCAGATTAGCTCTGGAAGTGCTGTAGGCCTTTGCATCACCTGATCTGAAGGCAGTGTTGCGTGCCTTCAGCAGGAGGCGCACCTCCTTGTTCATCCATGGCTTTTGATTTGGGTATGTGGTGATCTGTGTTTGGGTTGTTACACTGTCTATGGTGGTGTTGATGTATTCCAGAATAGAGTAAGTGTAATGCTTTTGCTTTTCCTTTTGCATTTGACTATTAACACCAACATTATGGTTTAGAACAATAACTTTCTAACGAGACCATTCAGATCCATGAAAACATTAGCAAATTAGTAACATTAACACCCACTCCAGCCATTAAGAGTTCAGATCAGTATTCATGTAATAACAACAAGTTGCTAATGAGACTATTCATACCTCCATCACTCAGCAACATTAAAGTAATGTTGCAAATTAGTAATGTTAGCACCCACTCCGACCGGCCATTGAGAGTTTAGATCAGTATTCATGTAAGAACAAAATATATTTCAATAAAATATTTAAAAATATAAAATATATTTCAAGGGCCTCACAGTGGCGCAGTGGGTAGCACGTTCGCCTCACAGCAAGAAGGTCGCTGGTTCGAGCCTCGGCTGGGTCAGTTGGCGTTTCTGTGTGGAGTTTGCATGTTCTCCCCGTGTTGGCGTGGGTTTCCTCCGGGTGCTCCGGTTTCCCCCAAAAGTCCAAAGGCATGCGGTATAGGTGATTGTCCGTAGTGTATGAGTGTGAATGGGTGTGTATGGATGTTTCCCAGAGATGGGTTGCAGCTGGATGGGCATCCGCTGCGTAAAACATAACCTGGATAAGTTGGCGGTTCATTCCACTGTGGCGACCCCAGATTAATAAAGGGACTTTAAGACAATACTCTGATTAAGAATCTACCATATAAACAGCGATCTTTGATTACCTTAAAGGACCACAGACACCCCCGTCACAAAATGTGGAGGATTTTTCTTTCCCTCTGGCGTGTGGTATCAAATTCCATTAAAACAACACTCTTCCAGCAGTCCTTACTTCATATTCTCATCCAATAATTGTCACAGGGCACGAACAATATGTTGCTGAATGAAAGTGAAACTGCCAAACTGCAGTTAAAGTTGAAAAATGAAAAATAAAACACCTGAAATTACATGAAACTCCAGAGGAAATGTGGATACCCTGGTGACGCACTGACGCTAACATTAATCATTTTATACTGACACTTTCCATCTAAAAGCCCTTCCCTGGTCTTATCCATATTTCTTTGCATGTTGAACACACGTCGGTCACAAAAAATAGTAAATATTTCAAATGAATCGCATGCGTTAATGTGCTAATTTTCAAAGCACTGATGTTTATATCTTTAACATTTCTGGTTGATATTTTAAGCTTTAAGCTTGATCTTTAAGCTTGTCTCCTGGATCCCTCTGGACACTAGAAAACCTGTTTAAACCGGTTAAATGGGTTTTTAGTGTCCAGAGAGCCAGAAGATCATTAGCAGGTTATTGTTCCTCCATGAAGCTGAGTTCCACCAGCAGAAATGCTAATGAAATTGCTAATGGCTCTTTTAATGGCTCTACTGTTGTTACTGCAGAAACACTAAACTTATTTTTTTCAAATAATGTAAGAATTTAATATTAACACTTTAAACTAAATTGAACAAAATAAACTCTTACATCTTTATTAACTGACAGGCTTTTATCCCTCTCAGCTGGAAACTCTTGTGTTTGTGTAAGTAACACTGCATCTGTACTTCTCTAATTTAGTCTGACTCTTCATATATAATAGATAAATATATTTTACAAAATTTACAAAATCTTGGTGTTAATGATATGTCTAAATCTGTGTTTGTCATTAGTGGTGTAGTTAAGCCAGTCCAGTGAGATATATAGTTAATAGAGTTTATATTTATAGGATTTAGGGAGACACAAGAACTTAAAAAGATTGAAAAAAACTTCAGAGTTCATCACTGGGAGAGCTGGAGAAGATCTAGAGCCTCCAAATATAATCTTTTTACTACCTTTTACTATCTTTATGAAATCTTTGTACTATCATATGTGTTTTCATTTTGCTTGTTTCATTTTGTAGAGAATCGTTCCCTCAGCTGCACGGCCATTGTCACCTGGAGAGGGTGGGTGGGCTTCTGTTCTGGGCTGTGTCCTGATTGGCTGATGACCTGAGTTTAAGTTTAAAAGCCCCCGTGTCTTCATTATTCTTTACAGTTGCTTTGATTCACTTGTGGATTACAGTCGCACACGATCCCAGAAATCTTTTTGTCTTCAATTTCCTCCAGAAAGTTAAGAAAAGGAAAATAATGGCATCTGAAACGTAAGTACAGTTTCTGTGTAGCTCTGCCGTATGTAACTGTACTTAGAGACTAATTTGATCTTCTGGCATTTATTCAGTGGAGTTAGCATGCTGAGTCAAAAATGTAATCTTATCTAAGTTTATCTGTCTAACTTTATCTGTATCTAAGTTCAAACAGCTCAGAAGTGGACATTTGATTGATATTAGATGTTTTCTGGAACTCTGGTCTACAGGAAAACCACAGTTTTCTGTAAATGTATTCAGTGATTGGTGGCGGTCTAGTGTTTGTAATGTATCTGAGCTCTGTTACAGTCTTACTGTTTTCTCAACATTATTACATTAATCTCAACTCAATTTTAGTCCTAAACTCAATGTTTTGTAACAATCTATGTTACTGTAAGCTTTTCTCTTTTTACTGTATGTGTGTTTCTGTTGCCTTAGTTTGTGTCTCTGAAATGTTTGAAAATGCAAAAATAATCTGTTTATCACATTAATCTGAGTAATTATTGATCTGAGTAATTAGGGGGGTGTGAATGGGCCTGACTGTATCAGAGCTCTCAGGACAGAGAGCCCAGAGCTAGAAACTTCATTTTCAGACTAAATGAATTCCCAACTTTGTACTTTTCTTACTCTGTTCATCTTTATGCTAGATAAATCATCTGGATATTTTGTATTGTGTATACCATATAGTTATTTATGCTTTTGTTTAAATATAGTTTCAAGCTGTTCTTGTTCTTGACCTCATGAATGTGTGTTTTTTACAGGTCAGTTGATCGCAATGTTGTCTACTGCCTGCTGTGCCAGAAGCCACAGACCAATCTCTCTGTACACCTGACCAGGCTGTGCATGAAGGCCAGCACACCAGCAGAGAGAGCCGAGGAGCTGCAGTGGGCCAAGGCATCCAACAGGGCCTGGATGATGACTAGCAGGACTTGGGACTACCAGCAGCTCTGCCAGATCCTGCCCGATAGGAGCTCTCGCACCAATATGGTGAAGGAGCTCCTTCAGCGTGGGTTTTTCATCAAAAACCAGCCCACAGAAACAGCTGCAGAAGCCACCATGTCTGCCATTCCTGGCAGCGGTGCTATTTTGAGTGCTGCCAAGCCTGAATTCTTGCGAGACTGCGTGAAACTGCAGAACAACATTGAGGTCCTGGGTAGTGAGAAGGTGCTCTTCCGCTATTATTGTGAGGCTATCCTGATCCACCGTTACTTCCAAAGCCCCGGAGCAGTGCAAGCCTTCACAGTAAGTAGATCCACTTTAGCGAGTCAACAGTGATGTGGTGTAATGCATTTAGCATGTTTAAATGTTCTCAATGTTTTCCAGGATGCAGAGTGGGTGGACCGGCTTCAGCACGGTGGCAGGGTCGTGACTGGTGTCCGCAGCCAGCAGAAAGCGATGTTTGCCCTCACTCTTCAAGAGGAAGCGGTGAGGCCAATTGTGATAATTCACACTTTTACTGTGGAAAATATATGCAAACTCTTCAGATGAGCGAGAACAGGAGACTCTGAGACCTGAGTAGTGTTCAAGATCACTGTGCAGTTGGTGGCGTTGTGTTGCAGTCTGGCAGTCATGGCCACAGCTATATTGTGGACACAGAGGGACATGGTGTTCAGATAGCTTGAACAATTATACTCTCATAGTCTGAAATGTTCTCTTGTTCCTATGTCCACAGTGGTTTCAGCTGTATTTCGTGCAGATCAGGCCTGAAAACATCCAGCCTGAGAAGTGCTGCAACTAGTTTTTTCTTTCCTCTTCTGGCGAGGCTTTGAACAATGTCACACAAGACATGAAACGCCTCCATGACATGTACGTGCCTACACATACACTTGATGATGTAGTATCAGTCTTGTTGTTTTATAACTCACATTTTCCTTTCCCTTGTTGCAGGTTTAAGCTGCCCTTGGTCAGGAGTCAGGTTTTGCGGAAGACTCTTCGGATTTCTGCAAAAACCCTGCCTGCACACCAGCGGGACGCCGTGGCACTTTATCTGGCCTGCGGTTCTGGAGACCCACACCAAACTCACAGAAGCCTCAGGAGGTTGTTGACACGGCTGTGCTGCTGGACTCCTTGGTGGGGTAGGTCTCCTCATCCAGCACCAGAATTCAACATGCATGTTTTCATGTACTTTGTTAAATATTGATTTCAACATTATTTTTACAGCTTTTCTTCAGAAGATGAGAGCCGTGCAGAAGTGTCGGAAACCAGCGGCGAGAGCGAGCCAGTGAGAGACTTCTCATCGTTTGTTTCCAGTTTTCCAGTCTCCTGTAGAGGTCAGCCGCCGAGTAAAATACAGCGGATCAGTGCCGGATTTTCTGATGACCGCATGTTTTATGATAAGTGGAGAACCGTCCAGTATGCCCAGAGACAGGAAGTGGTCTAATCCATAAACACAGCACTGACAGTCAGTCATTTACTCAAACCTGGACATTCATTCATTGTATGGATGATTTTTTTCTCTTTCTTTCAGCACACTTCACACACCGTAAACCATCAGCTGCCACAGTGGCGAGGGTTATCGGACAAGAGGGGTGGAAAGACAATCATCCTAAACCTGAGGAGATTGTAAGCCTTTGGAAAGCAGCTCCCAAGGTGACCCTAGAGACAGATGAATTCATCATCAAGTCTGTTTTGGAGCAGAGCTGGTCAGGCCTTGCCATTAAGAACTTTGGTCCTGTGCAAGGTCAAGGTTAGTACATGCTTTTCTTTATTTTTGTGATCTAGAGTTATCTAAATGAACTTTTAGCTGCAGATAAATTTACACTTGCTTCACTTAAAAGTCTGACTTCATGTAATGTTCAGGTCTAACTGAAAATGTAATGTCCTCTTCATCACAGGAGTGGTCACAACCAGGCGCTTTTCCAAAGGTGACATTGTCTGTGATTACCACGGGAAGGTCATTTCTGGTGCCAGCAGAAGACAGATGATGGAGCACATCAGAGATGAGGCCAGCTACCTCTTCTTTTTCAAAGCCGGACAGAAGGACCTCTGCATTGACGCGCAGACCTTCCCCTGTGAGTGTCATCCAGACAAAGTCACGTTTGGGAGATTAATCAATCACTCATCCAAGATGGCAAACCTTAAGCTGGTGCACTGTGTGATGAAAATCCACGGGAAGGACACCAATGTTATGCTTTTTAAAGCACTGCATGACATCGATGTGAACACACATTTAAAATATGACTATTAATTTATTTCTATTTAAATGATTACAGGCCATGCAAGGGACAGCTGATCAGGGCCTTATTGTGTATTTCTGATGCTGGAAAGAAAACTCTAACTAAAGGTGTGAAATGGGTCTGTGGCCAGAAAGTCTGCAGTTATAGGGAAAAATAACACTTCTTACTGTTATAAGGCATAATGTGCAAATACATGTGGTTTTCTCTGAACTCTGCTTCTTAATTGTCTTGAAGATATTGAAATCTGTGTATTTCTTATGCTGGAATCTTTATAACAGAACTTCAGACGTCTCTGTACTTAAAGGTGCAGAACTCTGCTAAAACAAGAACCTTTTTACATTATATGCTTTTGCATTGTATATGTAAACTCCTTCTGACCAAAGACCTTTTGTGAATGTGTGAGGCCAGAGCCCCTCCAGCCCCACTACAGCATTTCCACACCTTCAGGTAAAGGAACAAAGGAGCTCTCCAGACTCAGATCATGTGATACTGGGGACTGGGTTGAACTGCTGCAAATGAACCAAAATACAACCTGATATTAGCCAAATTACAACTTACAGGTGAAACATAATTAGTTTGGTGATAAATAGTTAGTTTAAATACATTAATAACAAAAATGACATCATGGGGAAACATCATGATTATTTTCAAAATGTCAGTTTGTGTTTTATTAACATTAATATCATTATATTATCAACATTAATATATTAATGTGACATGAAGCTTTGTCTTAAACCCCTGTTCAAAATGTCAGTTTGTGTTTAAGTATTAAATGTAATTTAACCCTGTAAAGCCCACTGCTGCATCAGCTTCACCACAACACTTGTTCCAGCATCACTTTTAACAATGCTAAAGAAATGCAAGCAAATGTTTTTTTGGTCCTCAAAACCACATTTACATGATTAATGTGTCCTATTGTGTGTCCTCACAATACAATTGGGTAGAAAAAGTGTTTATAGGTCTGGTCATCTTGCCATGAGCTTACTCTACCTTCAATCTTTGCATTGAGCTGATCTCCTTTTTTGCATGTCTGGATTTGTCAAGATTTAAGTAAAATTCCTTAAATATTTTGTCTGTGTTTATTACAATGTCCAGAACACATACATGTTTAGTTATTTTAGAAAACAATAATCAAATCTG
>CAIGQW010051066.1:0-14160 GCA_903798125.1 Danio choprae
TGTGTGTGTGTGTGTGTGGTGTGTGGTGTGTGGTGTGTGTGTGTGAGCGTGTGTGTGAGCTCCTCATTCACCCTCTCCACCTCTCTCATCTCCAGAACTCTGGCCACAAGGACTGTGATGTCCAGTACGCGGAACTGGATACTGCAGCTCTGGCTTCCTCTCCCAGTCCACGCAGCTCAGTGCAAACGGCCGGGGACCTTGTCGAGTACGCAACCATCCAGCCTAGCTCACACTAACGCATGCCATTGTAGGCCTTTCCCTTATGAAGGTACACAGACTGCTGCACTCCTGTGTTTCTTCTCCTCTGTTTGTCCCTCACTCTCTCTCACTGAAAACACTCCATTCCTTCTGTGCTTCCTGCTTGTGTTCTGTTGGTTTGGGGTTTTTGGATTTATCGTAATATCTACACTGCAAAAAAAGATTAATTGCACTACTCAATTTTAGTTGCAAACTATTTGAAGTCAATTATTAGTCCTCCTGTGATTTTATTTATTTATTTTTATTTTTTTACATATTTCTCAGAATATTTCTCAGTTTAACAGGACAAGGATTTTGTTTTTACGGTATTTCCTATAATATTTTTTCTTCTGGAAAAAGTCTTATTTGTTTTATTTTGGCTAGATTAAAAGCAGTTGTTTTTTTTTTAAACCATTTTAGGATCAATATTATTAGCCCCCTTAAGCTATATTTATTTTCCATTGTCTACAGAACAAACCATTGTTATACAATGACTTGCCTAATTATCATAACTTGCCTAATTAACCTAGTTAAGCCTTTAAATGTCACTTTAAGTTAAATAGTATCTTAAAATATATATCATTAGAGGGCAGCACGGTGGTGCAGTGGGTAGCACAATCGCCTCACAGCAAGAAGGTCGCTGGTTCGAGCCTCGGCTGGGTCAGTTGGCATTTCTTTGTGGAGTTTGCATGTTCTCCCCGTGTTTGCGTGGGTTTCCTCCGGGTGCTTCGGTTTCCCCCAGACATGCAGTACAGGTGAATTGGGTAAGCTAAATTGTCCATATGCGTGAGTGTGTATGGGTGTTTCCCAGTGGTGGGTTGCAGCTGGAAGGGCATCCACTGCGTAAAACATATGCTGGATAAGTTGGCGGTTCATTCCGCTGTGGCGACCCCAGATTAATAAAAAGGCTAAGCCGAAAAGAAAATGATTGAATGAATATATCATTAGAAATTAGTTTTTAAAACTATTATGTTTAAAAATGCATTGAAAATGCATCTTCTTTCTGTTGGGGAAAAATATACAGGGGGGGCTAATAATTCTGACTTCAACTACAATTTAAACAAACATTCAGCTTAATTTGTTTGTTTAAAAATTTAGCCCATATAAATTGTTTGCTTTCCCATTGAAGGGCATCCGCTGCATAAAACATATGCTGGATAAGCTGGCGGTTCATTCCGCTGTGGCGACCCCTGATTAATAAAGAGACTAAGCCAAAAAGAAAATGAATGAATGAATAAATTGTTTGCAACCACTTACCTTAAAAAAATTTTGTAAATCCAATGAATATTTGTTTTTCAGTGTATGATGTTCAAGACTGCCTTCTTATTGAGTATTTTGGTTTGTTCAATAAAAATTAAAGGGCATTATTAGTGACCTTGATTAACTATGTCAAAGTAGGTCAAAGAAAAATAATCAGTAGTACAGGTAGTTAACCTGCAAAAATATATTGCTGCATTTTTTTGTTGCATTAGATCAAATACAAATGAACACAATAACAGTATTTTTAAATATGCAACATATATTTTTACATTTCGTATTAAATTAAAAACATCAATAAATAACATCTAGACACGGGGCATCACGGTAGCACAGTGGGTAGCACGATCGCCTTACAGCAAGAAGGTCGCTGGTTCGAGCCTCGGCTGGGTCAGTTGGCATTTCTGTGTGGAGTTTGCATGTTCTCCCCGTGTTCTTGTGGGTTTCCTCCGGATGTGGTTCCCCACAGTCCAAAGACATGCGCTATAGGTGAATTAATAAACTAAATTGTCCGTAGTGTATGAGTGTGAATGCAAGTGTATGGGTGTTTCCCAGTGTTGGGTTGCAGCTGGAAGGGCATCCGCTGCATAAAACATATGCTAGATAAGTTGGCCATTCATTCCACTGTGGAGACCCCTAAAATCCAGACACTTTGATTCTTTGATTCACAATTTATTTTAGTTATTAAGTTTTAAATATTTGTTCATAAGATTTTTTTTATTGGGCCACTATTAGAAATGTATCAGTCAAGATAAATAATACTTGAATTAATTATTTAGTAGGTTCATTTAAATCTAGTAAATCAGACATTCTGATGATTAATCTGATCCGAGTTAACGTTACTACTCATCTCAACTTACATCAATTAAACTGACAAAGTTCAATTTTGTATAAAAATTGTTAAAACCTGAATAACTTATTAAAATAAGTTAAAGCAACATAAAATATTGGTTATCTTGACTTTTTTTAACAGTGTAGTTAAATTTTTAAAGAGATAGTTCACCCAAAAAGGCTGCACGGTGGCGCAGTGAGTAGCACAATCGCCTCACAGCAAGAAGGTCGCTGGTTCGAGTCTTGGCTGGGTCAGTTGGCATTTCTGTGTGGAGTTTGCATGTTCTCCCCATGTTTGCGTGGGTTTCCTCTGGGTGCTCCGGTTTCCCCCACAAGTCCAAAGACATGCGGTACAGGTGAATTGGCTAGGCTAAATTGTCCGTAGTGTATGTGTGTGAATGAGTGTGTGTGGATGTTTCCCAGAGATGGGTTGCAGCTGGAAGGGCATCCGCTGCGTAAAACATATGCTGGATAAGTTGGCGGTTCATTCCGCTGTGGCGACCCCAGATTAATAAAGGGACTAAGCCAAAAAGAAAATGAATGAATGAATGAGTTCACCCAAAAATTTAAATTGACTCACTGTTTACTGATTCTTAGGTGGTTTCAAACCTTTATGAGTTTCTTTCTTCTGTTGAACACACAAATAAGTATTTTGAAGAAAGCTGGAAACCTGTAACCTTTGACTTCCATAGTAGGAAAATACTATGGTAGTCAATTGTTTCAGATTTTACTTCAAAATATCTTGTTTTGTGTTTAAGAGAAGAAAGAATCTTATAAAGGTTTGAAACAAGTAAAAGAAGGGCCTCACGGTGGCGCAGTGGGTAGCACGTTCGCCTGACAGCAAGAAGGTCGCTGGTTCGAGCCTCGGCTGGGTCAGTTGGCATTTCTGTGTGGAGTTTGCATGTTCTCCCCGTGTTGGCGTGGGTTTCCTCCGGGTGCTCCGGTTTCCCCCACAAGTCCAAAGACATGCGGTACAGGTGAATTGGATAAGCTAAATTGTCCGTAGTGTATGAGTGTGAATGGGTGTGTATGGATGTTTCCCAGAGATGGGTTGCAGCTGGAAGGGCATCCGCTGCGTAAAACATATGCTGGATAAGTTGGCGATTCATTCCGCTGTGGGGACCCCAGATTAATAAAGGGACTAAGCCGAAATGAAAATGAATGAATGAATGAACAAGTAAAAGATAAGTAAATGATGAACGAATTTTCATTTCATTTAATTCACTCTCCCTTTAAATTGCACTTTTAACTGAATACTACACTGTAAAATATGATAAGACAAAAAAAATGTCATGACAACAAATGGGTTTATGTTACTTTAAATAATTTTTATAACTTAGTAGTCGTATCAACATTTTTTTTAAGTTATACAAAGCTTAACTTAATATGTTTAGCAGGTTGTAAGTTGAGATGACTAGAAAATTTGATTTGATTTTGCTAAAACAAAAAGAGAAGCTGCAAGAATTGAGTTTACAGTGTAGTATCTTGCAAAATAACTAGTAAAATATTAAACACTGTAATCATGACAAATACTAAATCAGTAAGTCATTAGAAAGTAGTTATTAAAACTGTTATGTTTAAAAATATGTTGAATGAATATTCTCTCTGTTGAACAGCACTTAAGAAAAAAACTGTAAATATGCATATACTGTATATATCAGAGCGGCAAAAATACCTCAAATGAATGAAATTGAGCACCATTGACATAAAATATAAATAAACTGCAGCAAAAACTGCACCATTCAAAAATTAATTCAATCATTTTCTTTTCGGCTTAGTCCCTTTATTATTCTGGGGTCACCACAGCGGAATAAACCGCCAACTTATCCAGCATACGTTTTACGCAGCGGATGCCCTTCCAGCTGCAACCCATCACTGGAAAACACCCATACACTTCCATTTACACACAAACACTATGGACAATTTAGCTTACCTAATTCACCTATACTACATGTCTTTGGACTTGTGGGGGAAACCAGAGCACCCAGAGGAAACCCACGCCAACACTGGGAGAACAAACTCCACACAGAAATGCCAACTGACCCAGCCGAGGCTTAAACCAGCGACCTTGCTGTGAGGCGAGAACGCTACCCGCTGTGCCACCGTGTTGCCCCCATTCAAAAATTAGATTGTAAAATTGCTAAATTATGCATTTTTTAATCTAATTAAATGACATAAGTAACCACACTGTAAAATTTAAAGTTCAATATGTATCAGTGTCATTTTATACTACATTTTTATTATACATTAATATTCAGTGAATTGAAATGACTTTCAAAATTAATTTGATAAAACAAATGAAGGCAGCAACTTTTATTTAAAGGGGTTTATTGTATTTTTTTTATTTTGAATTAGTTTGTTGCATTAGAAAACAAAAATAAAAATGAACAAAAATAACAGTATAGATAATAGATAGATAATAATAGCAAGTAGAATTTTTGAAAGCTTGTATTAAACTAAATAAATCAATAAATAACATCCAGACACTTTAATTCTCCCCCTTTAATCTAATGCAACAACATTCACGCATTATTAAGTTTTGATTATTTGTTCATATGATTTTTTTGGGGGGGCAGCAGAGCAGTCAAGATAAATGATACTTGAATTAATTATTTAATAGATTCATTGAAATCTAGTAAATCAGACAATCTGATGATTAATCTGATTTACTACACACACACACACACACACACACAGACACAACACTAAAATCTACATGTTATAATTTCTACAAACACCTGGCTGAGAAAAAAAAAAACAGGAGAAATTTTTTTCAATTCAGTTTAAACGTTTTATTTATGAACAAGCTTGAAAAAGGCTTTATTTATTTATTTATTTATTTATTTATTTATTTATTTATTTATTTATTTATTTAAAAAGCTTTATATATTTAAAAGCAACCAGTTGTAATCCAAATGCACTGTCTGCATGGGGCTCGAATGAGATGCATGTGTGGTCCGAAGAGTGTGATTTTTACAGCTGAGATTGATTACGTTGCAGCAAATGCTTTATATATTATTCAAGAGCTTGATTTAATGAGGAAATCCCTGCTTAACGAGGATTCGGAAAGAGATATACGAGTGGGCATTTTGGTTAATTGCAAATGTGATTGCCATATGTTTAGCGGCTGTCCTTAAATGTGACTAAAGCTTTTAATTAGAACAGATGAGCTACCGCGATACCAACGCGATAACATGATAACCCCCAAACAAAATCATAATTTCGCTATTTAATATACTGCAAGAGACATCTATAAGGTGGTTTGGGCTTTTCAGAAGTACATACAGAAGTAGGTCATTTATTTTGACGGTCCCCTTAAGACATTCTGTTGACAATATGTGAGAACTATTGTTCATTAGAGAATTACTAGACTGTCTGCTTAATATCTGCTAACACTTTATTGATATAGTCCCCTTCAGAATAACTAAAACAGCATTGCAAGTGATTCTACTGATCCTAATTCTGTAACAGAGTTAGACTTGGAGAAAAACTACAAAAGATTCACATCAGCTTCACATCGGTTTCACGTTTTATTCCACATTTTTTTCACGTGATTTTAAAGGCAAGGTAGGTGATTTGGTTTACATGTCTATTAAAGTGCATTTATTTGATCAGTAATATTTCAAAAATTTTATTATATTTTGAAATGTAATTTAATCATGTGATTAAAATATAATTTTTTAGAATTATTACTGGTGATGATTATTAACGCTGACCGAATTATTCAGAAATTAAAGAATTATTGCAAAACATTTCAGAAACCAGCCTAGGCTGATCACACCAGTGTGATAGTGTGCAGTAAATGGTCAAATGGATAGTTCATCCTTTACATGTTTCAAATATTTATGAGTTTCTTTCTTTTGTCGAACACAAAAGAAAATATTTTCATGGATGTTGGAAACCTGTAACCCTTGGCTTAGCCTTAGCCTGTTTTTCTAATATGGAAGTCAGTGGTTACAGGTTTTCAGCTGTCTTTAAAAAATCTTGTTTTGTGTCAGAAGAAAGAAACTCATAGATGTTTGAAACATGTAAAGGATAAGTAAATGGTGACAGAATTTTCTTTTTTGGGGGGTGAACTATCCCTTTAATGCGCCAATCACTCCGGTGTGTTCACCAAGGCTGCATTTATTAAGAAATACAGTATGTTGATGCATACTATCACACTGGTGTGATCAGTCTAGGCTGGTTCCTGAAACATTTTGTGATAATTTTGTAATTTCTCTGAATAATTCTGTCACCATTAATAATTATCAGCAGTAATAATTCTGAAAATGTATCTTTGAATCACATGATTGAATTACATTTTAAAATTTAATACAAATGTTTTAATATTATTGTATTCAGGGCTTGACATTAACTTTTTTGATCACCAGCCACTGTGGCTAGTAGTTTTCCAACGTTACTAGCCACTCGCCATTTTCACTAGCCACAATTTTGTTGTTGGGCAAATATATTTTATATGCATACATTTGACTTTGGCATGCAAAACTATTGCTAAATTTTAAAGTTTGTGTTATGTCCACATGCCCCCTCTGTCTGTGTTCTGTCGTGTCATGTGCCTGTTATCGTCATGTGATCCCTTTGTTCTGTTTCCCGCCATCGTCAGTGTTAATTTATCCCACCTGTGTTCATCCCTGTCTCATCTGTTTAATCATCTCCTCTTGTATTTATACCCTTCCGTCTGTGTCCTTTGTTTTCCGGTATTGTATTGTCTCAGCGTCGATGTCTCGTCTGTGTGTCCTGTCTATCCAGTTTGTATCCAGTAAGTGTTTGTCAATAAATCCGTTTTATTTGTTAAATCCCGTGTACCTGTCTCATCATGTCCAGCGTCGAGTTGTTAAACCCTCGTTAATTTAACTTTGTTTTTTTTATTTCACGTAACTTTTTAGGGCTCAACACTAAGGATTTATCTTTTTTTTTTCTCTGGCCGCACCAAACTAATTATTTCTTTGCCACAATTTTTAAATAATGTGTCAAAACAAGCTGTATATTTAAATATAGCTGTATACATACACTTTTTATTTCACAAAAATGTTCTTAAAAAAAGAACAATTGACATTTAAAAAAATTATTTTCATTTATCTAAAACTATACATAGTAGTTTGTCCAGGCTAAGAGGCTAATCTCCTATTAAAGCAATTATTGTAAAGGATGATAATTAAACCATATTAACAAAAATAACTGCAAGCAAAAGAAAGCAGGGGGAAAACATTCTGTGTGCGATAGTGAAAGGATGATCATGTGCACATGGTTAATGTTAGGCCCAGTAATAATCTGGTCAAAGAATGGTAAAAGCGAAAGCGCCAACAGCGGCTGCATACAAAAAATCTGGAGCTCTTGGAAGCAGCAGGACTGGTTGCAGGCATAGTTCTTTTGCGCAAGGAAACAGGAGCTTTTAAGCATTTGCGGTTATCACATCAGCTGTACCTCGCTCTCAACGTCAGTGAGCGAGGATTGTCTGTGTCTCACCATCCTGATCATCCTCTCATTTGGTATTTACCTGCTTCCTTTTCCTCGCGCGAACATTTATCAATCGTGCTGCTTCTCAATTCAAAAGCACATTTGCACACATATTAAGAAACGGTCTTAAACAAAAATTCTAATCTTTAGGGACGAGGCAGCACTGGTAATTTAAAAATTATTTCAGCTGAAGTCTACCCACATTTGGCAGGTTGGCGGGTGTTAATGTCAAGCCCTGATTGTATTACTGATGCATGTGTGGTCCAAAGAGTGTGATTTTTATTTTTATTTTTAAACATTGTTTCCAGCTGTGATTGATTACGTTGCTGCAAATGCTTTGTATACTATTCAAGATTTATAAGTGTCTTTCTTCTGTTGAACACAAAAGAAAATATTTTCAAGGATGTTGAAAACCTGTAACAATTAGCTTAACCTTTGTTTTTCCTACAATGGGGGTCAATGGTTACAGGTTTTCTGCTGTCTTCAACATATCTTGTTTTGTGTCAGAAGAAAGATACTCATACATGTTTGAAACAAGTAAAGGATGAGTAAATGGTGACAGAATTTTCATTTTTGGGTGAACTATCCCTTAAACCATCCAATGCATACAATCACACTGGTGTGATCAGTCTACTCTGGTTCCTGAACAGTTTGGGGATAATTCTGTCACCTTTAATAATTACCACCAGTAATAATTCTTAAAATGAATCTTTAAATGACATGATTAAATTACATTTTAAATATATAATACAAATTTTTAAATGTTACTGTATTTCTGATCAAATAATGCAGAACTGGTGAACACAAGACACTACTTTCAAAAACATCAAAAATCTTACCCATCTAAAACTTTTTGCTAGTGGATGTAATTCTTATCTTCAGCATTTTTGTCATTTTGCTCGCTCGGTAGGTTTCAGAGAAATTCTTTTAACGTTATCTGCACTGTATAAGATAAACACACAAGAGTGTCCGACTTGTGTCTGTTACCGTCCCAGTGTGCAGCAGATTTCCCATCGGTTCAAGAACTCATCGCTTCTGCTTTTAGATAATAGCAGCCGAGAGGGAAAAAAAAGCAGGAGAAAAAAAAAGCAGTTCTCAGGGGTAAAGTCTGAATGAGTCAGCCTCGCTGTTAAAACAAGCAATTAATATCACAGCGTGGAGTTCTCAGAGGGCCACCACTGCAAACACTGCTGAGCAGGAACAACGTAAAACATGAAGAAGGGGAAAAAACTTCCACAAAAGACTTCATTTAATTTTCAAAATGCTGACAGGCTTTCCTAGCTAAGAATGTAAAGTTTGAAGGCAAGGGAGGAAAAATCAACAAATGCAATTGCTAAATCAATGTTAGCTGACACAGTGTTGTTATATAAGCACTGTTGAATTAAAGGGATAGTTCATCCAAAATAAATAAATAAATAAAATATTCTGTCATCATTTACCAGCTCTTCGCTTGTTTCAAACCTGTTAAACACACAATGGGATTTTATTTTATTTTATTTTATTTTATTTTATTTTATTTTATTTTATTTTATTTTATTTTATTTTATTTTATTTTATTTTATTTTATTTTGTTTTATTTTATTTTATTTTGTTTTGTTTTGTTTTGTTTTGTTTATTTGTTTTATTTTTTAATTTAATTTGATCATTTCTTTAATTAATTTATTTGTTTATTTTTTTATTTATTTTGTTATTATTATTTTTAAATACACCTGTTTACCATAAGATTCTGTGATCCAGGGCCCCATTTTTGTTAAACACTGTTATTATAAACAGCAGTGTTTATAACAGTGGTTATTTAGTAAAAAAAAATAATAATAATTGCACATACAGCAGCAACAGCTACAAAAAAAATGTTGCTAAGCAGTTCAAGGACAGAGAGTTTAATAACATCAACGCATACAGCTGTAAAATTGCATCAAAACATTAATTTGAAAATGTAAAATATTATCTTGAATGAACTAAGATTTAAGGGACTAAAGATTCACTGTGATATATACACAAAACAACATATATTCTATACAGCGATACACACCAGAGCCAGAGGTTGATTTCAAAACAAATGTCTGAGATAAGGATGCTCTTGGTCGGGTATGTAAGCGATGAATGGCCTTCTCCAAAATAACTGAAACAAATTTTCAAATAAGTGCTAATGTTACAAATAAAGTACCTATTTTAAGTGTAAACTAAACAAAAAAATGCCTAAAAATCTAATTCAATCAGATTAAATGATGACAAAAAGAACTGCTGTTTACACATGGTGTGGATGTGGCATTGGCACGTAATTTCGCCCATTATAGTAATATATTGTTCATGGGAACAAATCAAAACCAATCCAGGAGCTGGCCAGCAAAAGATAAGATTTTAAGATCAAAATGATTTTGAAGTATGTTATTTTATTTCTCTAGCAATTACAGTATTCATGAGTGTTGTGAAAACGGTTTCAAGCCAAGCATTAAAGTCAAAGTTTAATATTGCACTATAAACAAATGTCAAGTTCACACAGTATGCGCACTGATGCTAAACACAGACTGCCTGCTGAAAATAATCATTTATTTCCGTTCAAGGGCACAAAGAACTTTGTTATGAGAATAAAATAGTCTCTGCAGAGGGAAAACTCTGTTTATGATAATTATGTAATAGCATTATACTAACCTGAAAAAAATGCAGGGTTCAATTCATTCATGTTGTCCCAACACAAATTGATTAAGTTAATTTGGCAAATTTAAGTGGATTGAACATAAGACAATTAAGTTGTCCCAATAATCTCAAGAAATGTGTTGTTTCAGTTCATGTTAAATAAGTAGTTTGAAAAATGTTTTTGAGTGTAGGGCAATCAAATTGGAAGCATATAGTCATTCATTCATTCATTAATTTTCCCTCAGCTTAGTCCCTTTATTTACCAGGGGTCGCCACATCAGAATGAACTGCAAAGTTATCCAGCATATGTTTTACACAGCTGATGCCCTTCCAGCTGCAACCCAGTACTGGGAAACATCTAGACACACTCATTCACACACATACACTACCGCCAATTTAGTTTATTCAATTCACCTATCCCGCATGTCTTTGGACTGTGGGGAAACCGGAGCACCCAGAGGAAACCTACGCCAACAGTGACCTTCTTCCTGTGAGCCATCGTGTCGCCGCATATAGTAATTTTTAGAATTATTAAATTCTAAATTCACAAATATCAATAAATTCACAATTATGATTCCTTTAAAGTTGATATAAAACTGAATTTATGATGATCTTTTATTGCTTATTGTGACTTATAAGTGGTTTCTTGAACTGTCCATTAGGAATTGATTGGATTGTTGTGGTTTCCTATAGGTCAGTCTCGTGTGAGTGACAAGTTGCCCCGCCCACATGTCAGTAAACACATCTTCAGAAAAGAGTTGTGGTTGAAGAGAGAGGGGAATTTATTTTGATGTTTTCATTTTAAACATTAAATGATGTTCGGTTAGCACTGTCGCCTCATAGCAAGAAGGTCTCTGGTTCGAGTCCCGGCTGGGTCAGATTGCATTTCTGTGTGGAGTTTGCATGTTCTCCCTGTGTTGGCGTGAGTTTCCTCCAGGTGTTCCTGTTTTCCCCACAGTCCAAAGAGATGCGCAGTAGGTGAATTGGACAAACTAATTTGGCCGTAGTTTCCCAGTACTAGGTTGCAGCTGGAAGGGCATCCGCTGCGTAAAACATATGCCGGAATAGTTGGTAGTTCATTCCGCTGTGTGACCCCTGATAAATAAGGGACTAAGCCAAAGGAAAATGAATGAATGAATAAATGATGTTCATGAATAATTCATAAGTACTTCAATATTCCACAATTCTACTTTTTTGTTTGTTTTATTAAACCTGGATCATATAAGTACAGTCGGAATGCAGAGAGATCTGCAATAATCACTTAAAACTTGCTCTCAAAATTGGTCTGAATTAATTGCAAAGTTCAAATTGCTTTTAGCACTAATTTTACAGACACGTTTGCTCTGAATTTGCATAATTCCCTTAGCAAATTGAGTGCTGAAAGACCCAGACTGTGCGTTCAAATAAACAATGCTGTCAGCAGATTCAATTCATCCACAGTGAATTTCTCCCTCTGAGTGCTTTTAATACGATTCCGATTCCTTGAATGCATTTGAATGTCATGGAGTTTCTCTTTTACTTTCTCTGGACCGAGGTGCATTTTGTCTAATTGCTTAAACGATGCAATTACATTTGCTTTGAATTGCAATTTCCAAGTGTTTTTATTTTCCATTAGTACTTATTAACATTAATGAGATTCAATATCGTTTGTAATGTCATTCAAGTCCAAATGTGGCCTTTAAAAATGATAATTACCTCTTCAGCTTATGCTTCAAATGTGACTTTAGCCATTTGACCCGTATTACCATAATGATTAATGACTGACATTCTAATATCTGTCATTAGAGACCAAACATGTTTTTTATCTCTTATGCCATCTAAGCCGTGATGGTTTGTGAGATTTACAGTCTCAGGTGGCCGTCTTTTTTCCAGGAGATCCTGTGCATAGAGATTAACATCTTATGCTGACGCTTGCCTTTTTTTTTTTTTGTAAATCTTGCCTCTTCAATATTCCATCGAAAAGTGAACGTTTTTACTAAGAAGTAAAAGAGGAAAAGCAAGAAAATAGTATTTGTTGCATTATGTTGTCAATTACAATTACATTTTAATCTTAATGGAAATGCAGAGATGCCATAGAAGAATAAATGTATGTTCCCCAAAGGATCTTTCAGTGAATTGTTCTTAAAAGAACCTATACAGGCCTCACGGTGGCTCAGTGGGTAGCACGATCGCCTCACAGCAAAAAGGTTGCTGGTTCGAGCCTCGGCTGGGTCAGTTGGCATTTCTGTGTGGAGTTTGCATGTTCTCGCCATGTTGGCGTGGGTTTCCTCCGGGTGCTCCGGTTTCCCCCACAAATCCAAAGACATGCGCTATAGGTGAATTGGGTAAGCTAAATTGTGGTGTAGTTGACCCCCCCACCACCAGCCCATAGTGTATGTGTGTGAATGAGTGTGTATGGATGTTTCCCAGTGATGGGTTGCAGCTGGAAGGGCATCCACTGCGTAAAACATATGCTGGATAAGTTGGCAGTTCATTCCGCTGTGGTGACCCCAGATTAATAAAGGGACTAAGCCGAAAAGAAGATGAATGAATGAATGAATGAACCTATACATAAGCAAAATAACTTTTTTTACTCTAAAGACTATTTTGGGTAGTGGAATGTTAAAAATGACATGAATGTTAAGGGTTTTTTCTGTCAATACCAGTAAAATACCTTTATTTTAAAGAGTAATACTTTTAGAAATAATGCGCACTGTACCTTTAAGAATGCAGTGGTGTAATTATTGCATATCCTATCATATTGTAGTTATAAGCAGATCATTAAAACATTAAATCTGTCCATCCATCTATAGTGGCAACACCCTAGAAACTGTAGAAATTGCATGGGAACCACTTTAAATCGCATCTGCATAACAATGCCTTAGCAAAAACATTATTGTCTATTCCCATAGGGGTTTAAAATAAAACTAAAAAACCTTGATAAGGCTCACAAAGAAAAATACAAATACAATAAATAAAAACTTCAAATTTGAAAATGCAAATTTCATTTCCTCCTATTTAAAATAAAAGCATAGCCATACCCTTACAACCACCCAGAATACCCAAGAACTGGGCTAATAATTTTGACTTCAACTGTATGTATTAATGATAAATCAGTTCTTTCTCATGTTCATAAGTTCATCCAGATGCCATTCTTTCTTAACTTCATTTGCTTTTTATTCTAATTTAATTGTCGAAGTGTAATTTCATTATCTCCAGTGTTAGATAAGCACTATTGTCAGTCAACTTTATATCTCCAGCCTGTGTCTGAGTGCGCTGTACTTGTGCGAGTGTTGGTTTTGCCTGTTTAAACACACACCGCACTGACCTTTCCTGCTCTGTGAATGAGGGAACCAGTAATTACCCTGGCAGCGGAGAGAGAGAAAGAGAGGGAGTGTAAGGGTGAACGAATGCATTGTGTGGATCCAGTCGGCAATCCGAGGTGTCTTTGTTTTTGTGCACAGAGCAGATGTTGTGCGATGAAAGATGGCTAATGATAACACAAAGTTAATTGCTTAGGTGTTGTACTGTAATGCGGTGAGCTGGTGGGTGTTTACTGTAAAATCATGCAGTGAAAAAGTTTCTTCTGTCTGGAGGATGATGCTCACATTGCTGTTTTGAAAATCACGGGTTTGGCAGTGTGTGTCATACTCTGAACGTCAGTATGTACAACCAATCAATCAATCAATCAATCAATCAATCAATCAATCAATCAATCAATCAATCAATCAATCAATCAATCAATCAATCAATCAATCA
>CAIGQW010051069.1:0-10839 GCA_903798125.1 Danio choprae
CACACACACACACACACACACACACACACACACACACACACACTCATGCACTATGGCCAATTTAGTTAATCCAATTCACCTATAGCTCATGTGTTTGGACTGTGGGGGAAATTGGAGCACCCAGAGAAAACCCACACAAACATGGGGAGAACATGCAAACTCCACACAGAAATGCCAACTGGCCCAGCCGGGACTCGAACAAGCGACCTTCTTGCTGTGAGGCAACAGTGTTCACCACTGAGCCATCATGCCGCAGGCAGAACTTGATTTTGTAAACTGGAAATTGATTGTAATGTTGGATTGTTACTTGCTATTGATTGATCTCATTTAAGTGACAGGTTGTCCCACCCTCATGCAAGTGAACATGAAGGATTTTTTTATACATATAAAAGATTTCAAGAGTACGAAAATTCATTCATTCATTCATTTTCTTTTCAGCTTAGTCCCTTTATTAATCTGGGGTCGCCACAGCGGAATGAACTGCCAACTTATCCAGCATATGTTTTACGCAGCGGATGCCCTTCCAGCTGGGAAACATCCACACACACCCATTCACACACATACACTACAGACAGTTTAGCTTACCCAATTCACCTGTACCGCATGTCTTTGGACTTGTGGGGGAAACGGGAGCACCCGGAGGAAACCTATGCAAACACGGGGAGAACATGCTAACTCCACACAGAAACGCCAACTGACCCAGCCGGGGCTCGAACCAGCGACCTTCTTGCTGTAAGGCGATTGTGCTACTCACTGCGCCACCGTGCTGCCGAGTACGAAAATAATATAAAAAATCACATGAAGTAAGCCTAAACGTGATAAAACTTAATTTTTAATTGTGACTTCAAAGGCACGTTATTTTTTACCACTAGAGGGTGTGTATTCACAACAAACGAAGGCGTAGTTTGATGATGCAGTGACTGTGGAGTCATAGGAGTTGTGATCTTCATTACATCCTAAGGGACATGGATGAGTAAAAGTATTCAAAACTTATCATGAAAGCTGTCGATGTGAATTGGAATGCTGAAGCAATGGGCTACAGTACATGCACAGCTAGTATTTTTCAGCCACTAATAAACTTCCGATGAAAGCTTTATGTGACTATTTTTAATTTCTTAATGTTCCTTTTACAGCGTCAATGCTGAAATGTAATTAAAATATAATCAGTTAAAGACTTAAGCATTCATTTAATTGTTCAAATGTAAAATGAGATGAAAGACAGTTAAACACAAGCGTCATCAGGAGCAGAAGGCGAGCGCAGAAACTCTGTTGAAAATACTGGGGTAAAATTCCATATTTTAAAGACGTGTTGCAGAACAATAGAATTTCATTCATTGCTTCTTGTCTGGTCTGATACCCACTTTATATCGTATCAGTGATGATCATTGATTTTTAAAGAAATCAGATCTTAAACACAGTGATTTTGTAATGACATGACATTTCACCGGAAGCGCTTGAGTTGGCTGACTGAAAATTCAAAGTCCCCACTGCTGATGAGAGACGAGCATGATGCAGCATGAAAGCAGCTGAACTTTTATTATTCAACAGTTCACCGCTTACGGTTTTTCCAGTCATGATCACACTTGGTGAAGAAGCAGCACTGTTTTATCATACTGAATACATTTAAGGGTTCTGTTATAATTCTGCTGTTTCGTCCTAATAAAACACACAACATATTAAAGTGTTATTGATGTTTGTCTGTTTTCTGTAAAATCAAAACAGAAATCAAGGGTGTTTAACGTCATTAGATTGACAACAGGACACGATCCTTTGTTTATTTCTCCGGATCTAGGCCTACATAACAAAGTGAGCAAAATACATAACACTGTACTAGTGTTTTTTGGTTATATTTATGAAAAATCGTATATATAGTGCCTTTCAGTAAGCAAAAACATAAGTCATGAATGATTATGCGGTATAGATGAATTGGATTAACTAAATTGGCTGTAGTGTATAAATGTGTGGGCATCACGGTGGCGCAGTGGGTAGCACGATCGCCTCACAGCAAGATGGTCGCTGGTTCGAGTCCCGGCTGTGTCAGTTAGTTCTGTGTGAAGTTTGCATGTTCTTCCCATGTTGGCGTGGGCTTCCTCAGGGTGCTCTGGTTTCCCCCCACAGTCAAAAGACATGTGCTATAGGTTAATTGAATAAACTAAATTGGCTGTAGTATATGTGTGTGTATGGGTGTTTCATTCTGCTCAAAACCACGATTCGCTCCGAACGCAACGCCACAAGGTCTGCAAAAACCCAAATGAATGAATTCATTTACGAAGGCGCTGTAAAACGTCATGCGCTCGCATCCTGTGATTCAGAACGGATGCTCGCCTGTCAGTGGGTCATTGTGGAGTCGATAAAGGTGGCATCTGCGCGCGCGCGTACACACACACACACACACACACACACACACACTCACACAAATACCCCAGCCCTCATGACAGACACTCTCGGTCTCCCTCCCTCATGCACACACACATATACACACACACACACACACACACACACACACACACACACACACACAGTCACTGTAAAGGGTTCCTCTAATTCGGCGATGCCTGCTGCTGGATGCTCCTAGACGCATCCGCCTCACCGACGGCTCCACTGCCTCCGAAAGGGATTTCATTATTTGACTCACACAAGCTCCTCATGGCTACATCGGACGGAATAGACAAATGTCTTCTGCACAGAGGCAGATCTCAAAGTGACCCGAACATCCTCAGCGAGTCTGGCATCGATCTCTCGCACGGCGCAGGTAAGATGATGCATTTATTGTCTGGAGATGCCATCAGAAAAAAAGCAAAGCGCTTTTCATTGCCACGGTGAAAGTGGCTCCATAATCTGCGCTTTCATTTTAATATTGCGCGCCGCGCGATGGAGATCAATCAAATTACGTCGCATTTGATGCATCCCGTTGAAATGCATCTGGAAAATAATACCATAGTAATATTTCCCCCTGCGGATCTGTGTTTTGGTTGCTACAACGAGCAGGAGGAGAGAGCATAGCAGACTGCCTAGAGATTATGTGCCAACTGTGGCTTATGCTACCATTCAAAATGAGCAGACAAAAAGATTTAGATCCTATGTTTGAGTTTTTTGTTCTCCAGTGAGGGAGGATTCATCCGCGTTATTGTCTTTTGTCTCGTGTGCACTTGTTTCAGCGCGCATCTCCGAGATCGTTTAATACAGGTTTGGTGTTGGAGAGCTGATGAAATGGGATGCATTTTTTGCTGCTTTGGCAACATTGGCTGGTGTGTCTGATAGCTTGGTTCCGCACTGAGACTGCGCATTCACTGCTCCTGCCTATTCAACAGAACAGGTCAATGGAGTCTCCTGATGAGATGATGCGCTGAAGTCGTATTTTAATGATGCTGTACGGAAGACACATCTCCAAGAGTCTGTGATTCAGAGTGTGTGGTGTGGTGTGGTGTGGAGTACATTGTTGGTGTTCATTGTGATTCTCTCATCAGACCTGTCAGGAATGTCATTTTACACCCCAAATTCCGAGGAGAGAAACACAAGACTGCACTGCTATAGGAAACTGGAAAGGATAGAAACTATAAAGAAAAATAAATCGGGATTTTCTGTACACTATTTTTAAGAATGCGTCTGAATACAGCATTCATTTATCGATGTAATGTAAAATATATTAATAATAATTGAGTTTCGTTTTTATGCATCATGGCATCATTATGCATGTGGTGTTTTCATTTACCAGAATATTAATCAATTACATGTATAAATCATAAAATGGGCATAAATTAAATATTTAAAATATAATTATTTAAACGTAATCATTTATAGACACACATATATAAAAATGCTGATATATGAATATATATTTATATTGTTTACTGTATGCAATACTTAAATATCATATTTTTTTGTTTTTATTGTATTGTACATGGGGCCTCATGGTGGCGCAGTGGGTAGCACGTTCGCCTCACAGCAAGAAGGTCGCTGATCGCTGGTTCGAGCCTCGGCTGGGTCAGTTAGCCTTTCTGTGTGGAGTTTGCATGTTCTCCCTGTGTTGGCGTGGGTTTCCTCCGGGTGCTCCGGTTTCCCCCACAATTCCAAAGACATGCGGTATAGGTGAATTGGGTAAGCTAAATTGTCCGTAGTGCATGAGTGTGAATGGGTGTGTATGGATGTTTCCCAGAGATGGGTTGCAGCTGGAAGGGCATCCGCTGCGTAAAACATATGCTGGATAAGTTGGCGGTTCATTCCGCTGTGGCGACCCTAGATTAATAAAGGGACTAAGCCGAAAAGAAAATGAATGAATGTATTGTACATTATTATATTCTAGTCTAGTTATTGCTATTATTGTTATATTATACCTTAAATGTGTGTATCAGATATAAATATGCATAACATCTTTAGTATACATACATGTATAATATTTTAATATGAAATAAATAAAGTGATATATTTAGTTTTTCTGTGAATATATATATTGCAATATAAAACATGCAACTACAATTTTTACCAAATGACCTAAATATAAATTAGTATTAAAATTGTAATCATGATTGCAATGAATGCTCTTTACTGTAATAAGATTTATTTTAAAGCTGTAAATTAAACATACGAATTAGAGCATGTTAATAGTGTTTCAGTCTTCATATTTCTTTGTCATATGCACAACCGTTTCTGAGTGTTGAAAACTATAAAAACTGTAAAAATATTTTAATTTTATTGTAAATATTAAAAAAATGATATTTCAAGACTTAAAAAAATAGATCAATTATAAATATAAACAATAAATGATCAAATAAATATAATAAACAATAAACAAATCTTCTACATTTACTGTAAAATGTGACCTGCACACAATTTGTGATTTCAATCTGCAGTAACTAGGATTGTTTTGCTTCGCTCGGTGTCTTAAAGGAATACAAATAATGCACAATGACCAAGCAATCTGTCTTGAGTAAGAAATAGCAGTAGATCTTTTTTAATCTAAGCTCTAAATCTATAGCGATAAAGGCGACGTCTTTGAATCCCCGCTGTGTCACCTTTAGGTTTATTGGTTTATTCTGTAGGGAACATAATTTCATCATCACTCTGCTACCAATCAATGAGAGCAAGAGTCATGTTAACCTTTCCTCTTTTTAGTGATGAAAAAATCAGATGTGGCATGTCATATGCAGGTACCTCCTCTCTGCCAGTACGAGAGCAGCACATTTTTACAACAGACGGTTCACTGTTGAATTCAGGTATTTTTAGGCTTTTAAATACAGAGGAGGTCAATTTCAGGATTCATTTTGTCCAGATCCTTAAAACAGAGGCTGCTTTTAGTGACACTTTTATGTTTAAATCTTTAAAAATACTGCATTTAATGAATTTTGTTTGCATTAAATTCAAGTTTATTTATATAGCGCTTTTTACAATGTAGATTGTGTCAAAGCAGCTTAACATAGTTCTAGTAAAGTCCAGATTTCAGACTTGAAGAGAGTTAAATGCGACATATTATGGCTGTTTTTATTAGATCTAACTCAAATCTCCTGAACTTGTCTGTGAGGTTTTAGCTTAAAGTACATGGGGAAATCAAAATTTACTATGTTTATTTTTGTAGTGCACATTGTTAGTCTTTAGATGAACAGTTAATTTGTGCAAGTTAATCCACTGAAAGAAAAATTGTTTTGATAATCTTTAATCAAAGTTTGACAATTTGCTTCAGCGTTTGAAGTGGCGGTGCTTCTATGTTGAAGTCAGTTTGATGGCTTCAGCCACAATATTCTTAACCATGCCTCTCTCACCGGTAGTTTGCTATGAGGGAATGATGTGCTAAATGAAACTACGCCCCTACTCAATATTCTGTTTCAGTTGGAAGTACATCAACATACTGGAATAAAAGTCGGTTCACGTTGAATTTAAACTACCTCACATGTCTTTTTATAATATCTTGTCAAATTAACTCCTATTTGGGTGTGACCAAAAACATGGCACTTTGTGTGTGTCCCTTTAAATGCAAATGAGCTGCTACTTTCCAGAATAGGGCGGAGACTTCTGACAGAAACAAAACAAGTGAATTAAATCCAAAATATCAGAATTGATCATTTGCTTCTGCAGTTGAAGTGGCGGTGCTTCTCTGTTGACCTCAGTTTGGCGAGGTCAACAGTATATTCTTAACCATGCCTCTGCTGCTTTCCAGGAGAGGGCGGAGACTTTACACACAGCTGTGATAGAAACAAAACAAGTGAATTTAACTGAGCTAAAATATCAGAATTGACCAGTAGAGTATTAAATCTTACATGTTCAAACCAGAGTCGGGATACTTCTAGAGTGAACAGAGGATTTCTGAATGGTTAGTGGAGATGTGTGTGTGTGTGTATATATATATATACATATATATATATATAAAATCTGGAGTAAAATTGAAAATAAATATTTCACAGCAATTTGTAACTTTTTGATTTAGTGGTTAATTTGTATGACTTTGTGCGATCCCATTTGTAACTTTAAGTATGATTTGTACCCAATATACCCAGTGACTGTTGAGTTTAGGGGTGTGGTTTGGGGACAAGCCTCCTTTTAAAAATCATACGTTTTTATACAAATTAAATCGTATTGATTTGCATGAATTAGCCACTTTTCTACCAATGCGTAAAATAGTTAAATTTCCTCATGAGATCAGGGTGTTAAACTTATTTACTATGAGTTTCTGCTTTGTTCTGACGCGATGGATTTTTACAAAGAAACATTGCACTTTTAGTACAATTCTCTTACCTTTACAAGAATTGTAAATGACTGTCACCTTGCTATACAGTGCATAATAAATGTGCGTTTATGAATTACACTAACAACAATTCATCTAACAACCTCTGGTCTCTGTGTATAGAGTCAGATACAATGGTAACTTTAGCCACATTAGCCGCACAGCATGTTAGTAAGCACATTCAGTGAGGACACTTGGAAATATTTGCAAAATATTTTGTTACATACTTGTTTCTGATGTGAGAAATTCTGATATTGCATTGATCCATCCTTCAGAAACAATGTTGAGCTCTCATTGATAAAACAGTCCAGCATGAAATGTATTTTGCGCAAATATAGAAAACTATATAAATATATAAATAAATAATTCTTCAGCACGTTTGCTTCAGAAATTAAACTCAACCACAGTGACGCCAATCACCATATTTATTTACTTAAATATTGCCAACTTAGATATTTCATTCTATTTGTGTTAGGTCTGCACAGTATATCATTTTAGCATCGATATCGCAATGTGATCATTCGCAATAGTCACATCGCGAGCATATGAATGTTGATTATAATTTATAATTTCGCAATTATAGTTTTCTTAAAGCCTGTGACTGTGTAAGGGTTTAAAAGCATTCAGACATAAGAAATTGTACCGTTTGTATCTTTGACAAATTATCAACAATTCATTTTATTGAACTGTTTATAAAACGAAGACTATGCAGTGTTATTTTACATTTGATTATTCAATTACTGTATAGATGAATACAGTTAGTAAATAAATAGTTGGTAATAAAATGCTGTTTATTTAAATTGTATCTTTTTCTTTATTGAATTTGTCTATGCTTAGGTTGTTTCTTATATTTCATGCAGATGCACTCCCCTACAGAATCATCCCAATCGATCTAAAATGATCAATTCTTTCCAAACAGTTATTCAGCTCATCTAGTGAAATTGTATACATATCGCAATATATATCGCAGAATAAAAAATATCGCAATGTTAGATTTTCTTCAATATCGTGCAGCCCTAATTTGTGTTTTAATTTTTTTTTTATAATCACTAAAATGTACTGTTTGATGCACTGATGTCAGCTGTGGATCATTTTTGGAGTTTACATCTACTACATATCTTTGTCACATCATTATAGGCCTAGAAATGAAAGAATTTATTTGAGTGCTTTTTTAAATGTGGAAATAAACTTAAAAATGCAATTGAGTTTTGTTATTTAAAATAAAATATGTTGCAATTTTACAAAGCAATGTGCAGCGTTTGAAAAATAATGAAACAAAATTGTGAAAAAAATTGTATCGTGAAATCAATATCATGAGTCATATAGATTAATTGAGTTAAGGCTGATTTATACTTCTGCGTCGAGTGATCGCTGTGACCCATGGTGCATGCCTTGGACGTAGCCATGCATTTATACTTATGCGTGCTGTTTGTGTTGCTCTGCAATAACACTTCAGAAACACTAGCTGGCAGTGGGGTTTTTATGTTCCTCTGTGTCGAGTTACTTCGCAGTTTTTTTTTTTTTTTTTTTTTTTTTTTTTGAATGCTACCTTAATGTACAAGTAGCTAAACCCGCTCATTCAGAGGGGGGAACCGGCGGACGTGCAACAACATTAGTCATAAGGTAAACACAAAACAAAAGTTTCCATCTTTAGCTTCTTCATGGGACTCGACACTTGTAAACACTCGCTCCATCGGGCTCACGGCTCTCAGCCCCAACCATGCTCGTCACCGCTACCAAGCCGACCAATCACAGAGCTTGCACTATACGTCGTTGCAACGTGTAGTTACATTTTTTGAGAGGTGCGGAAACAGCGTCGGGGAGGGCTATGCAACCACGTAGAGGCTGCGCCGGACCATACGCGTGCGCTTGATGCGGAAGTATCATTCAGCCTTCAATCAATACATCCCTACCAAACAAAGTTACTGGATTGTCTTTTCTCCATTGGTAAATGAACTGGGGACTCGATTATAGCACCTAACACAATATTCATTCATTCATTCATTTTCTTTTCGGCTTAGTCTCTTTATTAATCTGGGGTAGCCACAGCGGAATGAACCACCAACTTATCCAGCATATGTTTTACGCAGCGGATGCCCTTCCAGCTGCAACCCATCACTGGGAAACATCCATACACACTTATTCACACACATACACTATGGACAATTTAGCTTACCAAATTCACCTGTACCGCATGTCTTTGGACTTGTGGGGGAAACCGGAGCACCCAGAGGAAACCCATGCAAACACGGGGAGAACATGCAAACTCCACACAGAAATGCCAACTGACCCAGCCGGAGCTCAAACCAGCGATCTTCTTGCTGTGAGGCGATTGTGCTACCCACTGCACCACCGTGCTGCCCCTAACACAATATAAACACATTAAAAAACTGATTTCCATATTACATCCCCTTTAAAACACCTTTAGTACAGGTTAAAAAAAGGAAAAGATGGATCTAAGAAAGATATGTGAGCTGTAAAATTGACCCAGACATAGAGAGAGGATAATCTAGTCTGCTGTGCGTTTTCTGGTCCTCATCGACTAGTGCCGGTTGTGTGGGTGATGCATCATTCCTTTCCTGAGCTCAACATTCATTAATGAAACGTCTGAACTATATGTGGCCCTCTGTTTAACGCACATCTCGCCTGGAGAGGCCTGCTGCATCACGATTTAACACCGCTCACGGATACTTGTTCACACTTCAGGATGATGCTGTTTTAGCACTTTCCCTTCTTCAGAAGAATATCAGCCATTGCGTCACCATCCTACATGGAAATCTCAGTGCCATAAATATGCCAAATAAATAATTACATCACAAATGAGACATATCTTAATTAATATGCTTAAGTCGTTATGTGTATACAAAGGTTGTCAAAAGTACAGACACAGAAAATAAAACTGAAATAAAAAATAAGTTACTAAATAAGTGTTGGGTGTCACACCCCCTGCACGTTCTATCAGCCCTGATCACCAGTCACACTCTCCAGCCAATACACAACGCACTCAGTCACCCGTTTACTAATCACACACACCTGTGCACTCATCACCTTCACCTGCTCCAGTCATCACCACCACACTACAAAGACTCACCCACTCCGTTCACTCATTGTCTGGTATCATCTTCACACGATCACTACTCTCGCCGTCATCTGATCCCGTTCATCTGCCAAGGCTTTCTGCAACTCTTCATTCCCAGAGACTAACCACTGTCATCGGCTTGCTCCATTCAAGAAAAGTGATTCTATTGACTCTATACTCAGCATTGTACTGATTGCTAGCACCTCGGTGCGAATACTAATGGTGTTTAATAAAACACTGTTTGAACGATACTCTTGTCTCTGCCTTCTGTGATCCGTGACATTGGGTAAGTTACTTAAGTTAAAAAATATGTATTTAATTACTAATTACATCATTAAAACGGTATTTAAATTACTTCTAATTACTTTGTTTAAAAAATAAATGTAATTACTCAGTGTGTAACTACTTGAGTCAATACCACATAAAATCCTCATAAATCTCGATACATAGATAATAAGCTCCTTTAATTCTTTAAACTTGAGTCAAAGAGGCTTTTAACTTTATCAATAATTTAATACTTAAGAAAAGTTAAAAATGTATATCAACGTTTCAAAGTAATGAAACCATATTTCATACTGACTCATTAATTTGCTTCTCTGAATTTATACCATGCTGTACATTTTCATGAATTAACTTTCTTAAGCATGTTCAATCATCCTGATACATTTAACATTTAGTTGAAAATAAAAATATTCAGCAAAATATATTGGTAAAAAATACAATTACTCTGCTTCTCTGAATTGATTTATACTGTTGATATATATTTATATATTAATTTAGTATTTAAGGGAGGCATATTGTAAGTAACTGTAATTAAATTACCTTTTTAGTAATCTTTTTACTTTTTTATTCATTTTCTTTTCGGCTTAGTCCCTTTAATAATCAAGGGTCGCCACAGAGGAATGAACCGCCAACCTATGTTTTACTCAGCAGATGCCCTTCCAGCTGCAACCAATCACTGGGAAACACCCACACACTCATTCACAGACATGCACTACGGTCATTCATTCATTTTCTTTTTGGCTTAGTCCCTTTATTAATCTGG
>CAIGQW010051071.1:0-13322 GCA_903798125.1 Danio choprae
CAAAATCACACGAGTAGCAGTGCCATATGGCTGTATATCAGCACTGGTAGGAGGCGTGCGTTGGCTCGAGGCTGCAGGCTGAGTGCTTTAGTGTCCCACCAGTGATGATATACAGCCATATCGCACTGCTACAAGTGTAATATTGTGTTTATACAACAGTTTGATGGCATAATAATGTATATAAAAAAGAAAATCAAACACAGAGAGTCTCAAAAATCCTGATTGTATGAGGAACTACTTTCTTCTGCCATTTATTCACATTTGTAGCTGATGTCAGAACAGAAGAAACCGTTGCTACTTCACCAATGTCACTTTGGAGCTAGCATTTGAATGATTCTCTAGCGTAATGTCTAAAATAATGTCACATTTTAAGATTATAATGCTGAACGGCATGAAATGCCATCAGTCTACAGAGATTTCCCAGTATTTCTCTGTTGCAATCGGGATTTCACAATAATTAACCCCGAAAAAAGCCAAAGGAAAGCAAACACTACCAGATTACTATACAGCACTACAAAATACAAAAGGGAGAGATCGACTTAATGTCACTTACCTGTTCTATAATGATTTGCTCAGCTGTAGAAAATGCTGTTTTTCTCCCCTAAGGACTTCTTATGCGGTCTCTGTTGCCATCTAGTGGCGGAGCGTCAACCGTCTTTGCTCTGCTCAATGACAGGCTGAAGGCCGCCGAAGGGCTGAATCTGAGAAATTATAAATATTTTAAAATAGGCACTGTCCTTATAAATCTAAACATCTAAACAATAAATATAAATCTAAACAACTACATTCCCACCTAAAAAGGTCTCAAAAGTACATTATGTTGTCCAACAGCTACAATATCTGTCAAACTGTAGTGAGTTTATTGATCTGCTGTCACTCTATGTGAGCGGAGTAATACACAAGGGTGAAGAGGCTGTACAAGTGCTGTTATTGCAGAATATTGCACGGCTATCACAGCTATCAGCCAATCAGATTCGAGAACCAGACAGAATTTTTATATATATTAACATTATAATCCTGAATCCAGTGTCCATTTTTTAAGTTCAAGTAAAATAAATAAACAACAACTTTTTTGGCTGAATTTTACAATTATATGAATACTATAAACTAAATGACAATGCAGTCATGTCAACAATATAAAGCAATACTGCTTGCATACTGCACAATATTCAACACATATTTTTGTTAAAGTATACAGCAGTATAAAGTTATACTATGGAGTGTGTAGTATGTAAAATGCTAGCATTTTATTCTCAACATAACCATCCTCTGCAGCCACATAAGAAAATTATACTTTAAACCATTCAAAAAGGAAGTTAGCAGCACATGCTATAAGGTTTGCAGTATGCTAGCATTTCATTCTGATCATAACCGTTCACCAGAGGAACATTTTATGCAAAACTATGTTTCAAAAGAGCAGTATACAAGATATAATATCAAGTATGCAGCATGCTAAAATATTATTCTAAACATAACCATCCTCTAGAGCCATGTAAGACGAAAATGTACGCAACAAAATGTGTTCAAAAGGCTGGATACTGTGTATAATATGCAGTATGACAGTTTTTTGTTTTTAAACATAACCATCCTCTATAGCTGAGATAATCGTTAGCATTCAGTGTTTACTATCAAGTATGTAGTATGCTAGCTTTCTTAACCTTCTGCTAGAGTCATGGAGAATGAAAAGTTTACACAGAATGTTTAAAAAGGCTGTATACAGTCTATACTATGAAGTGTGCAGTATGCTAGCATTCATTCTATCCCTTAGAACTGTGTAATGTGAACATTTGATGCAGAATGGGTTTAAAAGGTAGTATATAATGTATACCATTAGGTCTGAATGCTAGCAATTTGTTCTGAACATACTGTAACCATCCTCTAGTGGCACATAAGAAAAGCTTAGACAACGTGTGTTTAAAAAAGAGAGAATACTGTGTTTACGGTCAAGTATGCAGCATGCCAGCATCTCTTTTTGAACATAACTATTCTTTAGTCTCACATAAGACTATAAAATATAACGCAAAATGTCTAAAAAGACTGTATACAGTGTGTACTATAGAGTACGCAGTATGCTAGCGATTCATTTTGGACCTAAACATTGTCTACATCTGAAGATTTTATGCAAAAAGTGATTAGAAAAGTAGTAATTGTAAACTATTAGGTATGGCGAATTCGTTTCAGACATAACCACCTCCAAAGAAATATTTCTCAAGGTTACAGTGTTTATTATTTTAGCATGCTACATGCTAGCGTTTTATTTTGAACATAACTGTTCTCCAGAGCCACAAAAGACAACAAAATTACTCAAAAAGGCTGTACACAGTGTAAAATTGTCTTCTTATGTGCCTCTAGATGAGTTGCTAGCATTCTCCATTCTTCATAATATACACTGCACCACACTAAGTATGCTAGCATTTCATTACAGCCAGAACTATTCTCTACAGCATTTGAGAAATTTGCATAAAATTAGCCAAAATGTGCAAACAGAGTGTACTGAGACAGTAATGTAGCATAATATCATTTGAAATGTCTAACATTTAATAATCCAGACGGTTTCACATACCACTTTTAGTATCCAATATATACTGCTAAGTGCTAGTATTCCATTCAAAATCAGAAAGTGTTGTACTTCATAACATCCCAGTTCTCAGAAAACGACTCCTATGTCAGAATGAGCCGACTTCCATACTATATAGATGATAAAAATAATAATAATACTTCCAAACTGCGCATCTGACGGACATATTACTATCCCATGAGGCCACAGCAGAGCATTTGTGAATGGCACTGAAGCGACTCAAATGACATCACAGGTCACATGAACATGACAACATGGCGGATGTAGCATATCTGAATTACTACACGCACTCACACTCAACAAAACATGAGGATTAAATGTGATTTTGGATGGAGCGATGTGGAGATTTCTTTTCAATAGATCAATGTCCCATTAAGACTGTATTGCATGGAGCGCAGCAGGAAATGGCGATCGGTAGCTTCAGTGTCGTCTTTCCTGCAAATAACACGTCTCTTTCGCTTATTGTGAGCTTTGTGTGAGAAAAGAGGGTGTAATCCCTGTTTTACGCCGTGTTGCGTTGCATAGAATAACGTGTGTCACTTAAAGGGGACCTATTATGCCCCTTTTTACAAGATGTAAAATAAGTCTCTGATGTCCCTACAGTGTGTGTGTGTGTGTGTGTATGAATTCAAATGAGATTGGGCTCTTTTCTAAAGAGGGTGGAGCTACAAATGCCTGTGTGTCAGCATAGTGGCAGATTCAAAACTCTAATGGTGGATGGCTGCTTCTCACTCAGGGCTGTTTATGCTAATGAGGGAGAGATTGTCACTAATGGGCGGGGCTTTCCCCCTCTGATGACACATACAAAGGGAGAATGTCATTCAAAGTGTTTCTGCAGACTGTTTTTTTCAAGTCTGATTATAAAAAATCAATTTTTTCCATTGGAGGCTGGTTATATTCACAGACTGTTGGCACACAACTGTGCTTAAACCCCTCATAAAAGTGATTTATGCATGATAGGTCCCCTTTAACAATGACTGTTGTGACTCTTCAGATCTGGGCTGCATTGTCATAGTGCCTTATTCTGACTTCTTCAGTGTCCAAGTCGCCGCGCGTGGACCAGATTTCACTCTCTGATCTGGTTTGTAAAGCCCCAGGATGTCCTACTAAGTGAGAGCATTGTGTCCTCTCCGCTAATGTTGGTTAATAAGGTATAAGCAAAGAAGGGGAAAAACTTTTGATCTTTTGCTCAGAATATAACAAACCATCACTAACTGTTGGTGTAACTTTATTTAATCATGACACATTTCTACACATTTGAATTACGGTATTTCAACTTGTTTGAATTGCATAATTTCAACTTAATTTAAGCAATTTATGAGCAATTAAGGATCCATTTATGTCTAATAACGTTCATTTGAATTACCCTGTGAACACAGCTAACTAAGCCAATTACTTTGAATCGCTTAATTTGGACAGCCAGTTTAGCGATTGAAAGTAATCTCAGCACTAGCTTTAGCCAAAGTGCCTTTAAGGCAAGTCATTTCACTCGGCGGCCATCTTTGAAACACCTCTCGGGCAGTATGCTTGGGCATTCTGTTTGAATGGGGAAACTGGTTGCTCTGTTTGAAGTCGGTTGCTCTAACAAGGAGGCTAAAGACCATGAGGTCAGGGGAGTGAGGTTTACCTGCATAGCACTTCACTAGCTGGCCCCTTAAACCTCACTCCCATCCCAGACGAGCCCCCACGTGTAACCCACTTCACTTTTGCTGTTAACATTTCCCTCCCTCCTAATTCAATACCATGCAAAGCATGCTGGGAACTACATATACACTAACCAGGTAGTTAACACCAACCCAATTTCTTCATGTTCTTCATGATTAAGTTAACTTAATGTTTTACAAATATAAGTGGATTGAACATAAAACTAATAAACTGCCTAAAGAAAGTACAAGAATTGTGTTGTTTCAGCTCGTTTTTAACAAGTAGTTTGAACAAGCAGCAACAATTACTTTTTTTGAGTGCTGAAAACCAACATGAACCACTCAGCAGCCTGTTAATAATCCTAAAGAGGATTAATATGAATAATTAGATTAAATGTCTTTACCATTTCATTGGGAGTTCAGTGGCCGATATTTAAATGTTTCTGTCATGTAGCGTCGCTTTTGGTGAAGTTAATAAGTTAATATATTCAAGACAAACTGTCCCTAAATAACCTACACAAGTATTATTTTTAAAGATAACTTGATGTGAGTTTTTAATTAATATTTTTTTATATTTTTGTTAATATTTTGAGCAAAATATCAAAAGGATAAACAATAATATATATATTGTTTGCTTGTATTTACCAAGGGTGCCAATATTAGTGAAGGGCACGGTAGCTTCGGTTGTGTACTGCGTTGTTTCCAACACAGGCTCATTGTGAATACGTAGCCCCGTATACATTTCTGGAGAGCGTGAATTATGTAGCCAGAGCTACGTATGGCTGCATTTCATCTTTAAAATGAACGCTGCAAGGCGGTATAACGCCGCCTACGGCTTCTGTTTATTTTGCGCTACCAACTGACCGATTACCTCCGTGTGGACGGCTTTTCCGCTGTTACCAGTTTGTCCAGTGGCTCCCCGCGTACATCGGCAGACTTGAGACACAGAGAGGAGTTGATCGTGACGAGGAGTCTGAGGCCGGCGAAGAACGGTTCCAGAAAGCAGGTAAAACAAAAACAAAAGGCAAAAAATAAAATAAACAAGTAAATAACAGGGTGAGAATGTGGTAAGATCTGAAAACTTCCACGAGGGCTTGTCTTTTTCTGGATTGCTTTTGAAAACATTATCGGTTGTGGTTAGGGAAGTGGGTGGGCGCTTGTCAATCTTCGCATTTGAAAACACTATCGGTTGGGTTTAGGGAAGGGGGTGAGTGGGGCATATCGGTCGGTCGGTCAGTCGATAGCGGCCTCTGGTGGATTTACGGGAGAAGAGCAGGCGCGAATGGCACTCGCGAGAGAAATTTGAGATCTGATAAAGCATACACAGCGGCCTCTGGTGGATTTTGGTGGAAAAAACGTAGCTCCTGGGAGGTATTTTGCGCACTCAGAAATGTATGCAGGGGTACATATCCATAATGATCCTGGGTTGGTTGTTTCCAGTCGACTAAATCTGATGTTCAACGGGCAGGTTTTTTGCAATATTTGAACCTACTAAGGCCTGCAGATGCTCTTGCCTTGCCAGGCCGACATACTGCCGTATAACTCGATGTATAGATTCACTAAAAATAAGATCTAACAAACCACGAGTAGGAAATGTAAGGATGTGATTCTTTCTCTCAGCACTGACTGCTTTCAGCTTGTCCACGTGAAGAAAAAAATGAAAATGTCCCAAAAAAGAGCTTTATTTCAGTAAAGAACTATGTATGAAGGTTTTTGTTTGTTGTTGACTGCTAGTTATAGCTATAATGAAGATATTGCAATATGTGGTTGAATATGTGGTGTCTTTTTTTCTTTCTTTCAGTGGAGCCGAAGAAAACAGCAAGAACTGTCGCCTTTTTTGAGATATAGTTAGGGATTTCTTTAACCAACTCACATAGTGACATTAATAATAATATTAATGATAATAATGATCGTTAAAATGCTGTATGTATAATATTTATCTGGTCACGAAAGTATTTTTTGTATTGCCCTGAAAATAAAGAGTTTCAACAATCTATAATTTGCGAAAGCATGCTTTGTCCTTGTTAGTGGTTTCAACGCACACACACACACACACACACACACACACACACACACACACACACACACACACATTTAATAATTTGTCAATGTAAATCTACCAGCATTTAGTGTTATTTCATGGTTTATTATGCATTAGGTGGTTTATTAAACTGCATCTAATTAAATTACTAGTAAACATTTTATTTGGATAAATATATATAAAAAAAAAAATATTTACCAATATTAATATTACTATTTATCTTTCATTTAAATAACCATTAAGTGTGTTTAATAAACTACAAACAAAATTTACAATAATAAATATAATAAAAATAATATTTATTGTTTTTATTTAAATGTTTTCGAGATAATTTAATGGTTTTACTATATTTTTTATTATAATTTTTAACATTAATGCCCATTAAAAATATATATAAATATAAAAAATATATAAATTATATTATGTTTTTAAAAGATAAAATATTTACCAGTACTAATATTATTATTTATTATCTTACTTTTAAATGAGCATTAAGTGGATTTAATAAACCGCAAAAAATAATATTGTAGTAATAAATATAATAAAATAATATGTATTGTTGTTTCCATTTCATTGTTTTTCCATTTAATTTAATGTTTTTACTATATTCTTTATTATCATTCTTCATATTAAACGGATGTCCATTAAAATTGATTTAGTAATTTTAATCAAGCATTTAAGGTTTTAATAAACTACAAAAATGATAACAACAACAATAATAACAATTAAAGCTGCAAGCAGCGATGAAAGGGACCTCGCACCCAGGCTCACCGCCGCCCGGTGGCCTCAGGATGACAGAGAACAGCGGACAATAATAATTTAAGCCGATATATATTAAAAAACCCGAGAAAATCACAGATTTATGCCAAACTTCCTTCTGTCAGCAGGTGGCGCTATGACTGAGACTCAATATTGGCATGTAGATGTCTTCAGGAGAGGAATCTCATCAAACCTGTGCATTTTCAGGCAGATCAGATATTGTTTGGTTGAGTTATAAGTGCTTCCTCCTCCATGGCGAAGCATTGCACTTTCTCAGTCCGCCACGGACACGCCCCTCGGCGAAAACTCTAGATCTTCACAATTTAACATTACAAAGGCCTTTGGACTAAACTAACAGAACATGGATTTGATGTGATAAAATGTGTAGGAGTAGTTTGTTACACTGTAAAACATGTCACTTCCTGTTGCCAGCAGGTGGCGCTATATCTGTATCTGGTTATTGGCATGTAAACGTGTTCAGGTCAGGACTGTTATCAAACATACGGATTTTGAGTCAGATCAGACAATGTATGGCTGAGTTATAACAACTTCCTGTTTTGTGGCGAAGCGTCAAAGTTTGACGCGCCGCCACGGACACGCCCTTCGACGAAAACTCTAGATCTTCGCAATTTAACATCGCCAAGGCCTTTAGTTGACAATACCCAATTTTGGTGTTGATCGGATGAATTCCCTAGGAGGAGTTCGTTCAAATACCACGCCTGGAAATGGCAAAAACTGCACTTTTTCGCCAGAGGAAGTTAAAAATATCCGACTTCCTGTTGGGTTTGACATTTCGCTCCAAGAGACTTTTTTGTAGGTTTTGGCATGTTTGATGTGTGTGCTAATTTTCGTACGTGTGCGTGAAACGTAGCTCGGGGGCTCACTGATTTAAGCCAAACTTCCTTCTGTCAGCAGGTGGCGCTATGACTGAGACTCAATATTGGCATGTAAATGTGTTCAGGTGAGGAATCTCATCGAACCTGTGCATTTTCAGGCAGATCAGATATTGTTTGGTTGAGCTATAAGTGCTTCCTCCTCCATGGCGAAGCATTGCACTTTCTCAGTCCGCCACGGACACGCCCCTTGGCGAAAACTCTAGATCTTCACAATTTAACATCACAAAGGCCTTTGGACTAAACTAACGGAACATGGACTCGATGTGATGAAATTTGTAGAAGGAGCTTGTGACACTGTAAAACATGTTACTTCCTGTTGCCAGCAGGTGGCGCTATATCTGTATCTGGTTATTGGCATGTAAACGTGTTCAGGTCAGGACTGTTATCAAACATATGGATTTTGAATCAGATCAGACAATGTATGGCTGAGTTATAACAACTTCCTGTTTCGTGGCGAAGCGTCAAAGTTTGAGAGGCCGCCACGGACACGCCCTTCGACGAAAACTCTAGATCTTCGCAATTTAACATCGCCAAGGCCTTTAGTTGACGATACCCAATTTTGGTGTTGATCCGATGAATTCCCTAGGAGGAGTTCGTTCAAATACCACGCCTGAAAATGGCAAAAACTGCACTTTTTCGGCAGAGGAAGTTAAAAATATCCGACTTCCTGTTGGGTTTGAGATTTCGCTTCAAGAGACTTTTTGGTAGGTTTTGGCATGTTTGATGTGTGTGCCAATTTTCGTACATGTGCGTGAAATGTAGCTCGGGGGCTAGTCCGTCAAATGTGTATAGGTGGCGCTGTCGAGTCATTTTGCCACACCCACTTCTAAAACCTATAATGAACGTAAATTTTCGCCACTTCTGGGGCGTGTGCAAAGTTTGGTGAGTTTTCGAGCATGTTTAGACCCTCAAAATCGCGATTCATTCCGGAGAAGAAGAAGAAGAAGAAGAAGAAGAAGAAGAAGAAGAAGAAGAAGAATAATAAACAGCGGAATTCCAATAGGGCCTACGCACCGTAGGTGCTCGGTCCCTAATAATAATATTTGGTTAAACAATATTTTACAAATACACGTAAATATTACCAGTATTGTGTTTGTATTTATTTTTTATAATAAACCATGAACCATTTTTAAACAATGTTGATTTTCAAAGTCTATGAAACTAAATGAATAGTGTGTGTTTACAAAAAAATTTGCATATTTGCTAATTATGCTTAAGTTATTTAAATAAATATATACATTTATGTTTATTTTGAATATATATAAACCAGGAGGAAACCAACGTCAACATGGGGAGAGAGAACATGCAAACTCCACACAGAAATGCCAACTGACCCAGCCGGGACTTGAACCAGCGACCTTCTTGCTGTAAGGCGACAGTGCTAACCACTGAGAATATATATATTCCTCTCTCAAGGGCGACACGGTGGCCGTGTGGAGTTGGCATGTTCTCTCTCCCCATGTTGACGTTGGTTTCCTCCTGGTACTCCAGTTTCCCCCACAGTCCAAAGGTGAATTGAATAAACTACATTGGCCGTAGTGTATGTGTGTGCATGTGAGAGTGTATAGGGGTTTCCCAGTACTGGGTTGCAGCTGGAAGAGCATCTGCTGTGTAAAACATATGCTGGATAAGTGGGCGGTTCATTCCGCTGTGGCGACCCCTTATTAATAAAGGGACTAAGCCGAAGGAAAATGAATAAATGAATATATTAAAAAAAAACATTAATGTATATATTTATAAAAAAAAACTTATGCATAATTTAAATATAAACATAAATGTATATATAATGTATTTCATAACATATTGAAATACATTCATATCATATTTTCGTTATAGCATTATATTTAGGAATTGTTTATTTTAATATTTATTTTAGAAGTGAATCATAAATAAGGGTCTATGATAACAACTACTCAATCTATTCATTCATTCATTCATTTTCATTTTCGGCTTAGTCCCTTTATTAATCTGGGGTCGCCACAGCGGAATGAACCGCCAACTTATCCAGCATATGTTTTACGCAGCGGATGCCCTTCCAGCTGCAACCCATCACTGGGAAACATCCACACACACTCATTCACACACATACACTACGGACAATTTAGCTTACCCAATTCACCTATACCGCATGTCTTTGGACTTGTGGGGGAAACCGGAGCACCCGGAGGAAACCCACGCCAACACAGGGAGAACATGCAAACTCCACACAGAAACGCCAACTGACCCAGCCGAGGCTCGAACCTGCGACCTTCTTGCTGTGATGCTTAAAAATAAATATTAAACCAAATATTAAACCATATTCAACTTTAAACCTTACCTTGTGCTGCAAACACCAGCTGTTGTAGGTTTCCACAACATCTCCAAATGTTTTTGCTGCTATATGAAATGTGATTCTTCACCGAAACAGACTAAATCTGTCACTTTCCCCCATTCAAGTGGACACTAAACAACTAGTTTTACAAACATTTATCTCCAGACGTGTACTCAAAAGCTCCCCACATTATCTTGCATTTCATTCCGTTAATATTAGTGCAGCATAATTCATAACAACGCTCGTGTGTTTGGCGCGGGTTTTGATCATGTGACACATTCTGTCCAACAGGAGGCGCTGTTACTCTGCGGTCACGGTCATTCTGTGAGGTATAATAACGCGGAGGGCAAAATTACAGTCTGTGTGACCAAAGAAGGGCATGTGGCCGCTTTTACTTCACGAACTGTAAGAGAACAGTATGTTCGAGCAAAACAAGAACGTGAAAAGAGCAAAAATAATGCATTTCATTGGCATTTTCTGAAGTGATACTCGAAAAGGAAGTCACTATAATCGATACCAGGTGAGCCCGAAACGTGTACATGCATTATTCAGTCTAATAGTATCCATTAGTTCCCATTCTAGATGTAAAAGGTCTGCTAGAGGAAGTCCAGTATGTTTATTGAACGCCATATTAGGCTGCTGACGTTTGTTGTACTCTTACTTGTGTGGAGTCAATCATTCAAACAGTACAACACAAAAAAACAATACACGTCTTTGCTTTTGGATGAGAGTCAATGATAAAAATAAATAAAATACAGGAATATTTACGCTGTCAGTCAGCTAAATATTGTTTGTATGACCTCAGTTGAGATATTGTTCGTATAACCTCAGTTGAGGCCTATAAGGCTAAATGAGCGCTTGTTGTTTATTCTCCGGCCATTCAAGACTTACTTTCTTTGTTTAGATTTTTTTGTGTAACATGAAATAAGTTTTAGCTGGAATGGCGGTCCTCTGTGATTCATAAAATGTAAGTCATGTGTCAGAACTTTGAGAGTACATAAAATAAACAGCTTACAGACTAAACAAAATAGATGTGTGTGACCGAGCTGACGTTTAAGAGAGCACTTAAAGGGATAGTTCACACAGAAAATAATATCCTGTCATTTACTCGCTCTCCACTTGTTATAAACCTGTTTTTCTATTGTTCATTCATTTTCTTTTCGGCTTAGTCCCTTTATTAATCTGGGGTCGCCACAGCGGAATGAACCGCCAAATTATCCAGCATATGTTTTGCGCAGCGGATGCCCTTCCAGCTGCAACCCATCACTGGGAAACATTCATACACACTCATTCACACACATACACTACGGACAATTTAGCTTACCCATTTCACCTATACCGCATGTCTTTGGACTTGTGGGGGAAACCGGAGGAAGCACCCGGAGGAAACCCACGCCAACACAGGGAGAACATGCAAACTCCACACAGCGGATGCCAACTGACCCAGCCGAGGCTCGAACCAGCGACCGTCTTGCTGTGAGGCGATCATGCTACCCACTGCGCCACCATGAGGCCCATTTTTCTATCGTGTTAAACAATAAAAAGAAGACATTTTGAAGAATGTTGGAAAGCAGCAGACACTGACCTCAAAGTATTTTTTTTGTTCTTACTATGGATGTCAATGGCTGCTGGTTACCAACATTGTTAAAAATGTTTTTAAAAACTCATATTTTGCATGCCGAATGAGGTCGGTTTTCTTATATGCTCTTAAAATATTGAAATACCTGCATATTTTGCGACTTAAATCATATCGTTTCTGATCAGAGAGTTCCATTATTCGGTTCTTACATTGTTATATTTTAGGCCACAAACCAACTACTTGCTACATTGAGAATCACAACATTACTAGCACTGATTTGAAGCATATGAAACTTACACATGTACTTGCACATTGTTAGTCTTAAAGGTCCCGTGAAGTGCTTTGAAATGTGCATTTTGTTTATTCGATGTTTGACGTAATCTCAACTGAAAAAAAACGAAGAGATGGCGGGACATATATTAGCTCATCCCCTTTTAAAAAAGCAGCCAATAGCGCTTTGTTTTATCACAGCTCTGTCAGTTGAGGTTGTTGCTAGATCGGATATGGTGGCGGCTTGAAGTTAACGAGAATTATTTATATTATTTATTAAATTTCCCATTTATTGTATTTTATTAACGTCTACCCCCACCCCAACCCTAAACCCAACCGTCACAGTAATGTCAAAACAGTAGTTGTACCGAGTATTATGTATGTTATTTATTAAATTACCCAATAAATTGTATTTTTTTACGTCTACCCCTACCCCAACCCTAAACCCAACCTTCACAGTACTGTAAAAATATTAATTATTGTTAATCAGTGTCATAAAAAATGCTGCTGTATTGATGTGCATATCGCAGTTCCGGCCGGCCGCATATGCAATCTAGATTTTACCATCAGTTGAGCTCAAGTGCATCAAATGAAAAGGAAATGAGAATCATCTTGAAGGGGGGCGGGGCATGCCAGATACTAGAGAGCATTTGATTGGTCAAGATTTCTTATGAATGTACCACAAATCATGTTGCACTGTTTGTTTTCTTCAACCTTAAATACCTCTTTTGCACAATATCGTTCTGTCTTATATGTAAAAGTACTTGTATAGTCTGCCTTAATGTATGTATATAGTTTAAGTATGCATAGAATATGCATAGTTCGTAGTTAGATTAGCTAATTAGCTTGCTAGTTAGATCCGGTATGTTAGTTATGTATAGGTTTAAAATAGCTCTTATGTCCAGTGTCAGAGCTCAATAAAAGATCAATAAGCCACAACTGACTTAGTGTCATGACTTGTTTATTATTATTATTATTATTATTATTATTTATTAGCATCGCATAAAACTGTACATTGTTATTTAATACATTACTCATGAAAAAGGACAATATAAAAATACTTTATTGTCTTTAATGAGGGAATGAACTACAATCCCATGAAGCATTGCGAAAGAAACGGTCAAATTACTTACAATTTTGTGACTTAATTCAGTAACAAACATAATATATTTGTGTAAAATATATTATACTTCCAGAATAGCATTGCTGAAAAGCTTATCAGGCAATTATATTATAATTCACTCT
>CAIGQW010051072.1:0-19520 GCA_903798125.1 Danio choprae
GCTGGGTCAGTTGGAATTTCTGTGTGGAGTTTGCATGTTCTCCCCGTGTTGGCGTGGGTTTCCTCCGGGTGCTCCGGTTTCCCCCACAAGACCAAAGACATGCGGTATAGGTGAATTGGGTAAGCTAAATTGTCCGTAGTGTATGTGTGTGAATGGGTGTGTGTGGATGTTTCCCAGTGATGGGTTGCAGCTGGAAGGGCATCCTCTGCGTAAAACATATGCTGGATAAGTTGGCGGTTCATTCCGCTGTGGCGACCCCAGATTAATAAAGGGACTAAGCCGAAATGAAAATGAATGAATAATTTACTTATTAAAACTATTATGCTTAAAAGTATGTTGAAAAAATCTCTCCGTCAAACAGTACTTGGGAAATAGTACTTTTGTCTCCAACTGTACATAATATTCTTACCTGGAGGAACATAATTTCTCTGAATGTCCTCTGTGGGAATTAAACAAGAAAAGAACATGCTGTAAATGTACTTTTAAGTGTACAGTCAACTTGCAGAATGTTCATTCATACAAACAACAGTATTTTTACAGTTTAGCATATCAAAGTCTCCCACCTGAGCGTCTGTTCTGTTCCTGAAGGCATCAAAGATTTTCTTCACAGCGACAGTCTCTCCGCTTTTCCTGTCCACAGCCTTCCAAACAATTCCATACGCCTGCGAGAAATGGAAAACAAAGTACACAGTAATGATATTTTTGCTTTTAAAAAAACAGACCATGTGTAATTTAATGGCCCATTATCTAGGCTGGGTTGCCATGAAACCCTCATTTAAGCCATCTGTGCTCACTGCAGTTTCCCTTTATTTCGTGTAGAGACAGGGGTTCATGGCATCTATGATGTTTACAGACTGCTATTATTAGATCTAACAGTGGCCTTTATTTGCACACATATCTTTTCCTAGTGTATAGATTTCATTTTTACCCAGAGTCTCTTATTTAAGCTGTATTTACAAAGGGAAATGATTTTAAAAAGAAACTATTCAAAGTGCATAAATCAAGGGTTATTTCAAGCATATAATCAGTGCGAAACAATGAAGAGAAACAACAAAACACGACTGCTTTTTGTGTCTTAGAGGGGATTTCATTCAGATTATTCACAATTATTTTATGTAGATTAGTCCAGATTAGACTGACGGTTTATTCTTGACCACTATTAACCCTCATAATGCTTTCAGGTATGTTTTGACCTGGAAAAGATGCAATAACATTTCTAAAAACTGCAACGATTTTGGTAAGAGAACAAAACTTTGTCAAATGTTTGACAATAATCATTTTACAATTATTTATATATAACTTATTTTTCTATCAAATGTTACATATTTCATTTCATTGTCATTTTGTATCTGGGTCTGTATGAAAATAGAACTAATATTTTACTATTCATTCATTCATTCATTTTCTTTTCGGTTTAGTCCCTTTATTAATCTGGGGTCGCCACAGCGGAATGAACCACCAACTTATCCAGCATATGTTTTACGCAGTGGATGCCCTTCCAGCTGCAACCCATCACTGTGAAACATCCACACACACTCATTTACACTCATAGACTACGGACAATTTTAGCCTACCCAATTCACCTATAGCGCATGTCTTTGGACTGTGGGGGAAACCGGAGCACCCGGAGGAAACCCACACCAACACGGGGAGAACATGCAAACTCCACACAGAAACGCCAACTGACCCAGCCGGGGCTCGAACCAGCGACCTTCTTGCTGTAAGGCGATTGTGCTACCCACTGCGCCACTGTGAGGCCCTATATTTTACTATATAAAGTAATAATACTAATTAGGTAATAGCAATAAAAGTAATAGTGCTAATTTTCTATAAAGTTACGTTAGTGGGTGGCACGGTGGCTCAGTGGTTAGCACTGTCGCCTCACAGCAAGAAGGTCGCTAGTTCGAGTACCGGCTGGGTCAGTTGGGATTTCTGTGTGGAGTTTGCATGTTCTCTCTGTGTTGGCGTGGGTTTCCTCCGGGTGCTCCGGTTTCCCCCACAGTCCAAACACATGCGCTACAGGTGAACAGGCCTAAACTGGCCGTAGTGTATGTGTGTGAATGAGTGTGTGTGTGGATGTTTCCCAGTACTGGGTTGCAGCTGGAAGGGCATCTGCTGTGTAAAACACATGCTGGATATGTTGGCGGTTCATTCCACTGTGGCGACCCCTGATGAATAAAGGAACTAGGAAGGAAAATGAATGAATGAATTAATAAATTACGTTAGTGTAAAATATATTTAGCTTTTTCACAATCTGACACTTGTGTGAATTTTGTCAATAAACATGTTTATGTGTAAACTTTCATCAGTTTTTCATCTGCAGGTGAAAGTTTAAGCAAATAAAATGTCATTATTTTGATGTTTATTATATTTGATGGTGTTTTGTTATAAATAAATATGCAGGTTTCATAAATTAGACTGTTTTCGAGCAATCATGAGTGATAAATAATTCCAATAGGGTTTGTAGCAGGTAATTCTCTGACTATATGTTCTTACAGACTAATAAAAATATATAAGGTTTAAATAAATAATGGTAAAACATAGTAAACGTTTTAACTAAATAACGAAAAGTTGCTGACCACATAAAGTACAATAATGAGTTTAGCAGGAAAATATTAAGCTATGAGTGTTTTAAAATCATTATGACGGTTAAAATACATTTATATAGGTTTATCCATCAGATTAAACACATTATATTATAACAAACAGCATGTAGATTATAACTTACCCCTTTTCCCAGCCTTCTCTTGATTTCATACTTCGAGCTGATGTGTTCTTCCACTTCTGTGATGTTCATTCCAGCTTTTTTTCCCTGTTTTACCACTTAATATTAACCTGAATTAGTTTTACCATGGCAGGAATAAAGTCAAAACAGCTTTTAATATGTTCAAAGTCTAACAACGAGACATCACGATGTCACTTGACCACCTATGAGTGAACTTCAAGCGATTCTCTGATGTAAATACCAATTTATCGCGCGTCAATCTTAATCCCTATTTACCGTCTAAACATTTAAAACGGAGTTATATAAGTTTTAAAGCCGACTTGAGGGAAATAACATCCAGGTTTTGTGTCGTTTGGAGTTCAGTATTGACATCTGCTGTCCGTGGCCTGCTCAGTTACACATCGCTTGGTTTTGTCATTGTTCGTCACCATGGAGACGTAGATACACAGATGAGCAAACTCTTAAAGGAGCCGCAGCTTCCAAAAGGTGAGGCCACATTAGCATATTTTTACGGTAATTTTTTTTACCAAAATACATTTTTTTATTTAAATTTGAAATAAATATCATCAGTAGTTTACAGAATTAAAAACAAAAAAAATTACGGGTTACTCAAGTCCATATTGTTTAACAATTACTCTTTAAAGGGGACCTATTATGCAAAAATCATTTTTATAATGGGTTTAAACACAGTTGTGTGGAAACAGTGTGTGAATATAAGCAGCCTCTAAAAGTAATAATTAATTAATTCAATTTTTTTTATAATCACACTTGATAAAAACAGATACACTTTGATTGACATTCTCCCTTTGTGTCATCAGAGGGGGAAAGCCCCGCCCACTAGTAACGATTTCTCTCTCTCATTAGCATAAACAGCCCTGAGTGAGAAGCAGCCGTCTGTCCATTAGAGTTTTCACACCGTACCTGCTGAAGATAATGTGAGTGACTAAGAGGATTATAAATGTGGAGTTTTAGTGCAGAGATGGCCAAATATAGCGCCCGCGGACCAACGCTGGCCCATGTTAACCTTTGATTTGGCCCGCCATCCCATCTGCGAATGGTTTAGAGATTGTCATTTCAAGTATAATGTAACCTTTTATTTGTTTGTTTTATTGGTAAGCTACAAAAAAGCCATCTGAAATTAAACGTTTCAATTTACATGGTGTAAATGAATCAGATTAAGTTTAAATGTTCCCACGACGCATAAAAGACAATGCAGAGACTTTGGTGAGCGAATCAAGGCAAAGGCAGCTTCTGCTGGACTAGTGGATTCAGCATTGAACTCCACTGTGTTATAAATGTGTTTGTTTTTATCGCAATAAGTTATAATTAACAATAGTAATACTGCATAGTTAATACGATTCAAAGTAATGTTTTCTATTTATTTTTTATATTATGATAGGAACCAGCGGGCTGGGCCTCACGGTGGCGCAGTGGGTAGCACGATCGCCTCACAGCAGGAAGGTCACTGGTTCGAGTCTCGGCTGGGTCAGTTGGCGTTTCTGTGTGGAGTTTGCATGTTCTCCCCGTGTTGGCGTGGGTTTCCTCCGGGTGCTCCGGTTTCCCCCACAAGTCCAAACACATGCAGTACAGGTGAATTGGGTAAGCTAAATTGTCCGTAGTGTATGTGTGTGAATGAGTGTGTATGGATGTTTCCCAGTGATGGGTTGCAGCTGGAAGGGCATCCGCTGCGTAAAACATATGCTGGATAAATTGGCGGTTCATTCCGCTGTGGCAACCCCAGATTAATAAAGGGACTAAGCCGAAATGAAAATGAATGAATGAATGATTATGATAGGAATTAGGAAATTACCCATGGCAACTTTAATGTAAAATAGTTTGGTATATTTATCTTCGGCCCACGGTTATCAATGATATTTGGTTTTTAGGTCCTTCATATGAAAAAGTTTGGGCACCCCTGGTCTAGAGTCTCCATAGACTGCCTTGTTCTGAGACCCTTATTTTGACATTTTTAGTTTTTCACAGAGAAATAACTTTACTCTTGTTTTGAATCTGCCCTATGCTGATGCATAAGCATTTGTAGCTCCGCCCTCTTTTGAAAGCTCATTTAAATTTAAAGCGGCAGTCACCAAAATGGCACAAATTGAATCAAAGCCAAAATTATTTGTTGTGTATTTGGAGCTGAAACTTCACATACATTAGAGACCTATTTTACATCTTTACATAAAAAGGGGCATAATAGGTCCTCTTAAAAAACTATAACCTTTTCTTTGCTACACATTTCATTCATTCATTCATTATCTTTTCGGCTTAGTCCCTTTATTAATCTGGGGTCGCCACAGCGGAATGAACCGCCAACTTATCCAGCATATGTTTTACGCAGCGGATGCCCTTCCAGCCGCAACCCATCACTGGGAAACATCCATACACACTCACTCATTCACACACACACACACTCATACACTATGGCCAATTTAGCTTACCCAATTCACCTGTACCGCATGTCTTTTGGACTTGTGGGGGAAACCGGAGCACCCGGAGGAAACCCACGCCAACACAGGGAGAACATGCAAACTCCACACAGAAATGCCAACTGACCCAGCTGAGGCTCGAACCAGCGACCTACTTGCTGTGAGGCGATCGTGCTACCCACTGCGCCACCGTGAGACCCTACACATTTCATGTTGGAGTCAATTTGGACTTGGGTCTGTATGGAAAGAAAACTACTTAAGAATTTCTGAACTGTTCTGCACAATATGAATGTAAATAAATGATAACAAAATGACAATGGTCGAGTATTACTGCATGCTGTAAGCAGGGAGACATTCTCATTTCAATATAATTATTTCAATACTGAATAATTTAAATACAAACCACATACAGATGGGCAAATTATGTTTGAAAGTTATGTAGTTTATTTCAAAACTATTTTATTTACAACGGTAATTTAATAAATATGACTTATTACATACTGAAGAGACAGACCAACACCGTGCCAAGAAAAAGAGTACAGTTCCCAATCAAGATTTGATATAAAAGTCAAGTTTATCAACCAGCAAATGCTAGAGTACTTGAAATGCACAATTAAATACGGTGGGAAAAGATATTTTAGCAAAGAAGAAAGTTTAAATCAGAAAAAAAGGTTTATCTATTTAAAATTAAAGGTCACGCTTTCCAATAAGGCTCAATTAAAGTATTTACTGACGTGAACAAAACAGCATTTATTAATTATAGTTCAACACTTACTAATGCATTATTAAAATCCAAATTTGTGCATGAACAACTGTATTTTTAAACTGCATTACCAAATAAAGTCCAGTAGTGAGAACTCCTTATCAAACCTTGCTGTACTATATATGACGTGATCCATAACGTATGTTCATTTAACACGTTTTAACATCTTTCCATGATACACTGATCCTTATAAAGACCACCCTGAACTAAATGCATATGCCTAATGGTTACGTCAGTCTATTGTGTGACAGAAAAAATAAAGGAGAAATCAAATCTCAGAACGATATAATCCTAACTGTATTACTGAATAATAGAAGCCTTAGTAAACAGTACATTAATTGGGATTTCTATATAACATGCCAATGTTGGGGAAACAAGGGCAAAATGTTAAAAGCTGGTGAAAAGGAGGTCAGAAAGGGATGGAGCGTTTAGGAGGAGTGTAAGAAACGGTTGAAGGCGTTATATGCAGACTCCAGGTCGAACAGCATCTGGCGAACCTGAGAGTCATCCAGTTCATCAGACGCAGACATGCTGCTCAGTGTGGTCAACCTGTGAAAAACGACAATAAAGACAGAGGGAGAAGAGTTTAAATGTTCAATGAAATTAAAATAAAGGGTTTTTTTTACATGCTAGTATCTGTGTGTTAGCTTTAAAGGTCCCATGAAGTGCATTTTTTATTCGATCTTTGATGTAATCTCGACTTGTAATAGTGTAGCTCCTCCCCTTTTAAAAATCAGCCAATAGCGTTTAGTTTTCTCACAGCTCTGCCAGTAAGAGTGGTTGAGCTCAAGCGCATCAAATGAAAAGCAAATGAGATAAAGGGGCGGGGCATGTCAGACACTAAAGAGCATTTGATTGGTCAGAAGGTTTGATGAGAAACTGAAGTATGAGGCGAAATCGTTGCTCCATATAGGTGGAAGTGACAAACTGCAAGCCTTAGGTGTTTATGTGAGTTTTATACCTTCTTAATGTGAATTTTGTCACTGTTTTGGAGCACATTAGATTATAGATATCCTTAAGAGTAAACATGTTGATGGTAACATCTAAAATACTTTATTTTCACTTCATAGGACCTGTAAGGAGATCTATATGTTTGGCATATGTCAAATGTCTAATAAAAAAAAAGAGCATTTCAAAGCATTTGTTCACGGGACCTTAAAAAGATTAAAAAGGACCTTAAAAAGGACCTGAACATTATACAATTTACATTGTTATTTTATTACAATTCATTCATTTTCTTTTCAGCTTAGTCCCTTTATTAATCTGAGGTCGCCACAGCGGAATGAACCGCCAACTTATCCAGCATATGTATTATGCAGCAGATGACCTTCCAGCTGCAACCCATCACTGGGAAACATCCACACACACACTCATCCACACACATACACTACGGACAATTTAGCTTACCCAATTCACCTATAGCACATTCATTCATTCATTCATTTTCTTTTCAGCTTAGTCCCTTTATTAATCTGGGGTCACCACAGCGGAATGAACCGCCAACTTATCCAGCATATGTTTTACGCAGCGGATGCCCTTCCAGCTGCAACCCATCACTGGGAAAACCTATAGCACATGTGTTTGGAATTGTGGGGAAAACCGTAGCACCCGGAGGAAACCCACGCTAACACGGGGAGAACATGCAAACTCCACACAGAAACGCCAACTGACCCAGCCGGGGCTCGAACCAGCGACCTTCTTGCTGTGAGGCGATTGTGCTACCCACTGCGCCACCGTGCTGCCCTTTATTACAATTTAAAAGTATAAATGTAATGTATTCCTGGGATGCCAAGCTGAACGTTCAACCTCATTTATCATCTTCAATAATGAAAAGAATTGTTGAGGATTTGTATTCGCCGTCGTCTGTTTGCACACAAAGTGTTAGAGCTCAATCGAAACGCTCAAAATCACTATACTATAACATGTAAACTCATATAAACTCAGCAACTCATGTAAACACCTTAATCATATTATAATATAATTCAGATTACTGATGCCCATGTAAACGTAGACACGGTCTGCTAAATGAGTAAATGTTAAATGTACAGTGGGGAAATTAAGTACTGAACACATTGTCATGTTTTTTTCCTGGGAATAATATCTCTGATGGAGCTGCTGACATGGAATTAATCAGATTTTGGTAAAACCTCAAACAATACAAACATAACAATAAAAGAAAACAAAATCATCTGAAAAATGAGTAATGTGCAGTAAGAATGAAATGACAGAAGGAGAAAGAGCTGAACTACTGAAACGTGTTGTCAGCTTAAAGACGCCTCTCATATGGAGAATGAAGTCACATGCATTGCTCAGGTGTGAGTTTCTCACAGACTTCAACAGAGTGTCCAAATCATGATGCTTCTGCATGTCTCGTCTATCAAATCTGAGCTTTAATTTGTATTATCTATTGGAGTCAGCTGATTGGCCGGGCCATTCTACAGCTTGATTTTCTTTCTCTGAAAGCATTGGAGTTTCCTTGGCTGTGTTTTGGATCATTGTCTTGCTGAAATGTCCACCCTGGGTTCATCTTCATCCTCCTGCTAATGTAGATGTGGGACTGAAGCAGCTGATATTTATTTACACTGAAGAGAGATTTCAGCTGCTGTCTGGGCTTTCACTGCCGAACTGCACCTCCCTTTCTTCATGTGTTCAATACCTTTTCCCTGCGTCATTTCATTTTATTACGCATAACTTAATTTGTAAACCAATTAGATTTGTTTTCTTTGCTTATATGGATTTCCTTGGTTGTTACCAACATCCGGGGAAAATTTCATGTCAACGGCACCTTTAGAAATATGTTTTCTGAGGAAAATGGTGACGTGTTCAGTACTCATTTCCCCCACTGTAAATGTAAAAAGCAGTTAACATTGACGAGCATTACCAGAGGCTGACTTTGTCTTTGGCCTCTGAATCTGGAGGCATGTTGCTCATCCTGTTCATGGTCTCCATCAGCTCTCTCAGGTCAGGCTGGATCTATTACAAAACAAAGTTCACACTCATTTATACAACACATAAAATCAGAGTAAAAAAAAGCAGGTAACATGCCATTTTAAAGCGTCTTAATATTGTGTTGAATCTCCTACTACTGGTTTGGTCAGAAAACACTTTTCTCAGAATTAGACATTAGAACAATTCTGCAATTACATCAATACGGCTTGGTTGAATCAGTTCAGGGATTTAGAGCTTTAAGCTCCTCCTTCCATAAACCAGCTCTGCTCTGATTGGTCGACAAGTCTGTTTTGATTGGCGTTTCCATATCTATTCCGTGTCTAAAATTTAACCCCCATTTGAGGGTTTTTGTATGTCATGGGAATTATGAATTAATTAAATTATGCAAATTAGTTACTTTGATCATGCTGAAAGATTCGAAAATAGAACTCGTTAAGGTGATTCAGTGGCAATTCTTACTTTTGAGAGACGATATCTTTATTTATCATGCACTTTTATGATTAACAACTGTGCAGACTGTTTACACTGAAGGACAGCTACTTTATAAACTTCAAAATAACATATAAAAAAAAAACAATCTTATAATCTGCTCTTTAACATAATGAATGAATGCACTGTGCGTACCTCATCCATGGCGCGAATTTCAAGTCGAAGTTTGTCCATTACTGTGATAAAAAGCTGCACAAGAAAAAAAACAAAGTCACTGAGTGCATTTACAATACATGCATGTACTGAACTATCCCTTTAATAAGCCAACAACACACGTGATGATATGAACTTCTTAAATCTTAAACAAATGGCTTGAGGATACATCGATCTTCACAGCCAGACTTTTGCCCAGCATGTGAATGCATTAACCTGCTTTGTGATGGTTTACTAAGGTGTAGATCAGGGGTGTCCAAACTCGGTCCTGGAGGGCCAGTGTCCTGCTGAGTTTAGCTCCAACTTGCTTTAACACACCGGCCAGGACGTTTCTAGTATATCTAGTAAGAGCTTGATTAGCTGGTTCAGGTGTGTTTGATTAGGGTTGGAGCTAAACTCTCCAGGACACCGGCCCTCCAGGACCGAGTTTGGACACCCCTGGTGTAGATGGTGTACTAAGGGTGACAGAAAAAAAAGCCTTACTGTAAAACTTAAACACTGTCTTGACCTAAAGATTTATTAAAATGTGTTCTCATCTCATGCAGTTTCAGCAGAAATACTATAATGAAAATGTGCCATAATGAATGTTTAAAAAACACTGATGGTAGATTTTGTCATGCTGACATGTTTCAATATCCATTCAGTTTTTAATTATTTATTTAATATGAAAACCCACATTTATTAAACACAGATGAGCATATTATTACAGGGTTTCTGCAGGTCAAATTTAACCATTTTAAGACCTTTTTAAGACCATTAAGACTTAAATTTTAGACTTATACAGGGTTTTGTCTTGTACAGATTTATTTTTTCTAATGGAAAAGATTTTTACTTGTCCCATTTTTATTTATTTATTAGTGGTATTTTATTAGCCACACATTTCAAATATTGTGTCAAAATAAGCAAACTCTAGTTACATACATACATTTTTTTTCAGCATAATTCATTCATTCCTTTGGCTTACACACGCACGCACACGCACACACACACACGGTCACGCACGCACGCCAATTTAGTTCATTCAAATCACTTATAGCGCATGTGTTTGGACTGTGGGGGAAACCGGAGCACCCACAGGAAACCCACGCCAACACGGGGAGAACATGCAAACTCCACACAGAAATGCCAACTGGCCCAGCCAGGACTCAAACCAGTGACCTTCTTGCTGTGAGGCCACAGTGCTAACCACTGAGCCACCGTGCCAACCCTTTTTCAGCATAAATGTCTTTAAAAATATATATATTAAACTATAATAAACTAAATGTATGCACAAAAGCCTGTCCAGGCCAGTGTCCTCACCAGGTAGCAAGAAATACATGGAGAACTTTTAAACAAATATATTTGTAAGGATGCAAGTAAAAACTCAACCAAATTGGTAAATAGAGTCAATAAATCTAACTTTTGTTAAAGGTTTTATTGAGATGTATTGTTGGTGATTGGATTGCATTGAGCTAGATTGGGTAGCTTTCCACGGACATAGAAAAATTAAGACCTGTTTAAAATGATTTAAGGCCTAAAACACAATATTTCAGTGAATTTAAGAGTTAAGACATTTAAGACCTCATGGACATGCTGTATTGTGTTTTGACAGTTTGATTACTTGCATTGTATTTTATTAAGCTGATTTTTGTGCATTTAAGTAAAGATGTTCAGTTATTAACAATGCTAAGTATTTATTTTAGCAGGTGCTCCAGCATGACAAATTACACATGCCATTATTTCTTCTAGTCTGATTGGAGAAATCTGCTTAATGGAAGAGCTGGAACAAAAGCTCCTCTGCGCTCGATCAATAAACTGAGGGCTGTACTGGCATTAACCCTATTCATTCTAGGCTACACTGCATTAAGAGTTTGAGATACGTACTGAAACTATGTCTGCAATGCAGCGATTCAGGTTGCCCTTGTCATCCTTAATGGTGATTGGTCGGTCCTCTTTGATCCGCTCCATAGCCAGCGGGCAGTCCAGCTAAATATTAAACAGCAGAAGTGAAGATCCATATGCATGCTTACAAAATCAAAATAATAAAACATTATAAAACTACACAACTTTCAAACATAATTTGCCTGTTTTATTTTTAAATAATTCAATATTTAAATAATAATATCTAAGATAAATGCTGTTTTGCCATTTACAATACATTCATTACACTTTTCATGTTAGTTAATGAAAATACAGTTGTTCATTGCTAGTTCATGTTAACTCACGCTGCATTAACTAGTGTTAACAAGCATGAATTTGGATGTTAATATTATATAATATGCATTACATTATCATTAATATATACTGTACACGTATTGTTCATAATTAGTTCATGTTAGTACATACATTAACTAATGAAACCTTATTGTAAAGTGCGACCAATTACTCTTACCTGTACAAACGCATTAAAAAATTAATTAAAAAAAAGGAGTGATCAGACTAAGTTAAGACGTTTACTAAGTACTAAGCTTACGAACAGGTAAAACCTAGTGATTTGCGAGATCATAGTGACAATTAATGATGACAAATGGGTAATTATGTGTTTTTGGGCCAAACTATGATCATTCAATATAGTCTTTTAAGCCATCAAATGATTCCCAGGCATCACATTCTGATGTACAGAAAAAATTAATCTGTTACAGCAAAATTGTACTTTTTTGATTACTTTGATGCTTGAAAATCTATTTTATGTAATACACTAGACCAGTAAAGAGAAGCATTAATCAACACATTTAGATTTGCTCATCAGTAAATGGTTATACCCTGTATTTCCGACAAAAGTCATCAATGGAGCCCACATCGGATCCTTGGACTTGTTTGAAAGCAGCCTTATACTGGACAAGCAATCTGGAGCATGCTCCTGTGTACCTGCAAAAACACAGCAAATATTATTTCATTCATTCATTTTCCTTCGGCTTCGGCAACTTATCCAGCATATGTTTTACACAGCGGATGCCCTTCAAGTGGCAACCCAGTACTGGGAAACATCCATACACACTCATACACTACGGCCATTTTATTTCATCAATTCCCCTATAGCGCATGTGTTTGGACTGTGGGGGAAACCGGAGCACCCGGAGAGAACATGCAATCTCCACACAGAAACGGCAACTGGCCCAGCTGGAACTCGAACCAGCCACCTTCTTGCTGTGAGGCGAAAATACTAACCACTGAGCGACCATGTCACCCATATTATTTCATATTAATAGATATCAATAATAGTGCACTCAAATGTCCTGGTCTATTTTTAATAGTGTAGTGGTGTAACTATGAAGCACAGCTCTCACACAGAAGTCACTAGCAAGCAGAGAAGCTTTATGCTGGTTAATACAGCATATTTGTAAATGTATGATATACATATGTATTTGTGATTCCTGTTTATAGTAAGTAACAACCTTTATATTATGTTCACATCTATTTGCATATTCCTGATTATTAATAGCATCCTGTACAGTATGTTCATCTATTTGTAAATCTCTGATTATAGTGATTACAACTTATATTATGTTCATAGTAATTCCTATTACTGGGTTGTGGCTGGAAGGGCATCCGCCGTGTAAAACATATGCTGGAATAGTTGGCGGTTCATTCCGCTGTGGCGACCCCTGATAAATAAAGGGACTAAGCCGAAGGAAAATGAATGAATGAATGAATGTTTACAGTACATCAATCTGTAAATATTACCCATATTTTTCTATAATTACACTTATAACATATACCTATATCCTACACTTGCTGCTATTGGACTCTTGGTTAGACCTAAACCGCATTTCGTTGCCTTGTACTTGTACATGTGTAATGACAATTAAGATAAATCTAATCTAATAAAGGGCCCGTTTATAAAATAAAGTTGAACTCACTCATTTGGAGTCACGCAGTCTTTAATGTAGGCTTTTTCCAGGGCCTGTAGTGTTTTGACTACAGCAAACAGCTCTGCCATGTTGTCATACCTTTCAAAACAAAGTAAAAAAGACATTAAATGCAACTATACCACATTTTAACATTCAAAACATCTTCATTGTGGGTCACACTTAACAATAAGGCTTCATTAGTTAATGTATTTACAATTATGAAATAACAAACAATATTTGAAAAGCATTTATTTTCTTACTAATGCTTTATTAAAATCCAAATTCATGTTTGTTAACATTAGGTAATACGAACTAACAATAAACAACTTTATTATCATTAATTCACATTAACAAATACTGTAATAAATGTATTGTACAATGTTCAAGTTAGTAAATATATAAACTAACACAAACGTATTGTAAAACGTTACCCATAAATATATTAATAAGATGTCAAGAAGTTTAAAATTGCAACACATTATTTATTTATTTACTTTTTTATTGGTATTTAACAAGACCATACACTACCTGACAAAAGTCTTGCGCCCATCCAAGTTTTAGGAACAACAAATAATAACTTGACTTCTAGTTGATTATTTGGTATCAGAAGTGGCTTATATGAAAAGGCAAAGGCCTCTAGATTACGCTTTTGAAGACATGCTCAATAATGTTCATGTCTGGTGACTGGGCTGGCCAATCCTGGAGCACCATGACCTGCTTTGCTTTCAGGAGCTTTGATGTGGAGGCTGAAGTATGAGGAGCGCTGCTATCCTGCAGAAGCATTTGCCCTCTCCTGTGGTTTGTAATGTAATGGGCAGCACAAACGTCTTGATACCTCAGGCTGTTGATGTTGTCATCCACTCTGCAGATCTCTCGCACGCCCCCATACTGAATGTAACCCCAAACCATGATTTCTCCTTCACCAAACTTGACTGATTTCTGTGAGAATCTTGGGTCCATGCGGGTTCCAGTAGGTCTTCTGCAGTGTTTGTGATGATTAGGATGCAGCTCAACAGATGATTCATCAGACAAACCGACCTTCTGCCACTTTTCCAAATGATCAACTAGAAGTCAAGTTAATATTTGTTGCTCTTACAACTGCGATCAACGACAAGACTGTCAGGTAGTGTACATAGGAGTATATAATATAGAAATAAGACAAATTACAGACTGTCTTAGTTTTCTTTTTATCCCACTATCCCCTCAAAATAAAATAAAAATAAATTAAATTATATAAAAACAAACATATCCTCCGAAAAAGAGAAAACAAACAAATAAAAAATTAGGCCTGGTTACAAATAAATGAGTGAATAAGCATAAGAAAATAGAAAAATTGAACCTACTTTTCCCTTTCTCTGGCATTTTTGTACAACTTCACCTCCTGTAACAGACAAAGAAAACAATTTCAAGAGAAACAATAACAACACATGAGCGCATTACTACAGATGATGTGCGCAAATATAACATCTTACCTCATACAGTTCTGGCTTGTTGGCAGGTGCTGTTGAAATAAAATGTAGATGGGAAAACGCAGATATAAAATCAAATATGAGACAAAAAATAAAATAAGTGAGACTAAAAGGATGAGATTTTCTCGCTCACCTCCTCCCATCACTCCAGATGCAGGTATCCCATGAAACATGATGACCTACAAATGAATCATATATAAAAAAACAAGCTCATTATTATGTTTATCAGTTAAAGGAATGAATAAATCATATTAAATAAGCATTTACTGATCCATTTATGTTTTCATACACACTGTGTGGCTAAGGAAATACTGTTCAAGCTTATGGTCAAACTGACAACATGTGTGATTAATTATGATTATTATATTGATGTTAAAGATATAACGGACAGTTTGAATCCAGATAGACATTGAATCTTAACTGCAGGAGATAAAACAAGCGATTGTGTTTTGTTTACTTCCTGACAAACAAAAAGCGATGCTAGCTCAGAAAGCTAACTCAGATTTTACTTCAATACCGCTGTAAATCTACACAAGACGTTCTTGTCTCTCGTTTAATCACATCTCGTATACACATGTAACGTCGTATCGATTAAAAACGACGTATATCTGAAACAATAAAGGCGCTTTTAACAAAATCGCACCAGGAAAAAGACAACTCACTCACCCTTATATTGACGTCACCCACAAGCTGACGTGACGTCGCCGGATGATTTCGTAACGTCCTGTATTTTATTACGAATAGTTTTTGAATGCAAATAAAACAGTTATTTGTAATTCCAAACACGACCGTGATGAAATAATTATTTATTATTACGTTTAATATTAGAATAAAACTAACATTTTTGCGTAATTTTCATAGCGAGGATTGCCAAGTCCTTTCATCATTACCTCAATAATACACAATCCCCACTTTACTAATTGTAATTAATTATATAGCTACTTTATGCTATAATAACTTAATATAACATATTATATATTAATAAAAGACAACAGAGTTCATTGTTCTGACCAGATCTGTTATTCGTAAAGAGCTAATACGTAATAGTTCACGCATACTTGGCAACCCGACGGTGTCTTTGAATCCGCGCGGGAATCAAGTGACAAGAAAGCAACTGTGAATACAACAGCTCGAGAAACTGTAAACACTGCGATATACACGCTAATATCGACTGTTAGCTTCGTTTATTATGAGACTGTAAGCGTCAGATATAATTATTCGTCCTGGTCTGGTTATTTTTGGGCGTGTGTGTGATTTGTAAACACAGAATGAAGTCTGTGAGGAGCAGTAAAGTGAAGCCCGCGGATAATAGAGAAGAGGAGTGCGGAAAATGGCTGGACACCAAAGAGCTCAAAGAAAAGATACGACAGGTTAGAAAATCTGTGTTATTATTAAATACATTCTATTATAGTAAATGTTACTTAAAGGATTGGTTCATTTGCAGAATGATAATCTCTTGATAATCTACTATACTCACCCATTTGATATATAAGATGTTTCTTTCTTCTGTCGGAAAGAAATGAATGTTTTTGAGTTGGAAAATGCGGTATATAATAGACTTCTATGGTGGTCAGAGGTTTAAACTACAGTTCAATTAATTTTTAAAGGGCTTTAAACAACCCCCGAAGAAGCATATGAGTGTACTTAGCAAAACGATAACCAATAATAACAATAAAAGGCTAAGGTTATATACTTAATCATAAAATATCTTAATGCTCTTTCTCTGGGATGCAAATGTTTGTGGTTAAAAAATAATGCAATTTTTCCTTTTGGGACCATTTGAGCCGGAAGTTACTGCAGACTTTTATTTCAGTATGATGACGTATAAGCATATTTCGCCCAATCCGTCAAACTGACGTCATCAGAAAAGTAGTGCCATTCCATAGCGGAGGTAGAGTTTCTATTAAAGGTTACCAAAGGTGTTTATTTTCAGTGGATTAATTTTTGTTGTGATGAATGTTGTGTTGGTGCAGAAACAGCGGACCCGTCTGGCCTCCAGATTCCGCTCTCCTCTGTCTGGATCAGGACTCTATAATGGGGCTCTGATGAGCTTTACTCAGACCAAACTGGACATGCCCGTCACCAGACAGAGCAGCATATCAACATTCTTCTCTCCCAAACCCAGAGGTATCTATCTGTCTGCCATTCTATCTATCTATCTATCTATCTGTCTATCTGTCTATCTATCTATCTGTCTATCTATCTATATGTCTATCTGTCATTCTATCTATCTGCAAATCTATCTATCTATCTGTCTATTTGTCATTCTATCTATCTATCTCTCTGCATATCTATCTATCTATCTATCTGTCTATCTATCTGTCTATCTGTCTATCTATCTATCTGTCTATCTGTCATTCTATCTATCTGCATATCTATCTATCTATCTGTCATTCTATCTATCTATCTATCTATCTGCATATCTATCTATCTATCTATCTATCTATCTATCTATCTATCTATCTATCTGTCTTTCTATCTATCTATCTATCTATCTATCTATCTATCTATCTATCTGTCATTCTATCTATCTATCTATCTATCTATCTGTCTGTCTGTCTGTCTGTCTGTCTGTCATTCTATCTATCTATCTATCTATCTATTTATCTATCTATCTATCTATCTATCTATGTCATTCTATGTATCTATCTATCTGTCTGTCTATCTATCTGTCATTCTGTCTAACCATCCATTCATTATTCTATCCATCCATCTGTCCTGTCTGTCTATCTATCTATCTATCCATTCATCTGTCCTCTGTCTATTTTTCTATTGTTCTATTTACTTGTCAATCTGTCTGTCTGTCCATCCATCCATTATTCTATCCATCCATCTGTCCTGTCTATCGATCTATCCATCCATCTGTCCTGTCTGTCTATCTATCCATCTATCCATTCATCTGTCCTGTCTGTCTATTTTTCTGTCGTTCTATTTACTTGTCAATCTGTCTGTCTATCCATCCATCCTATTATTCTATTTACCTGTCATTCCATCCATACATCTGTCTGTCTGTCTACCTGTCATTCTATCTATCTATCCATCCATTCATTGTTCTATCCATCCATCCATCCATCTGTCCTGTCTGTCTACTTTTCTATTTACCTGTCATTCTGTCCATCCGTCCGCCTGCCATCATCCATCTATCTGTTGTCGTTTCATCCATCCATCGGTCCGGTCTTATTTTTCTATCATTCTATTTACCTGTCATTCTATCTATTTATTTGTTATTATTAAACTTATAATTATTCATTATAATTACACAATGAAAATGATAACCACATATAACAGTGTAATAATAGTGTAATATACACATTCACGTTTACCTTTTTCCATATTATCTGAATGCGGCCTGCTTACAACTGTTGATTTTTCCACTAATTGTTAAGTTTATTTTACATGCAATGTGATTTCTATGTATATAAAATGTGATGATCTAGTATTAATCCCTTATCATGCCATAATAAACTAATAAACTCATAAATGACCATGTGACTGTAACCCAGACTGTAACCCTGAGACAAACACCGGCACAAAACACGGCGTCAGATTGGATCCATCAATAGACTCGATCATTCACACATCAGATGATGGAGATTCAGAAGAAACGTCAGCCAATGATACAAAACATCAGCGTTTTCTTCATTTCATAAACGGAGAAGATCCAGAGGAAGAAGAACCGCCTGGAAAAAGGAGACTCATTTCTTATTACACTGACCAAAATATATCAGACACACAAGAATACAGCAATCAAGAGGCTGAAAACGAATATACAAATCAGATGATTCCTAAAAATCCACACAGTGAACACTTCATTCAGTCTCCAAGTCCTTCAAATGAACATCTAAGATATCAAAAATCATCATTTAAGACGTCCATCTTAACATCCAGATCTGTAAATGAACACAAACCACATGCAAATCTTAACAAAGAGCCAAAAACGAAAGCATCTCCATTGAAACGAATGGGAAAAGAGAATAGCTCGCCTATTAAAAATACTCCATCGTCTCCTTTCAAGCACCCCAAAAGTCCATTTAAATGCAGATTAAAGGAGAAATCCAGGTTTTCACCCAGTAAACCATGTAAGGAAGAGAGCGTTTCATCGATGTTTACGCAGGACTCTGAAGGTTTCTGTGTGATCGCTCACCGTGATCAGTGTCTACAGAGCGCAGATCTACAGTCTGCAGATTACAGGAGCAGTCAAGATGAAGAGTCAGACGCAGAGATGCTCTTTACTCAGGATTCAGAGGGAAATATGGTCATCAAACACTGATCTGACGTTTACTGCAAAAAACTCATTATAAACGGGACTGCTGTGGCTTTTATTGATTGATTTTGAAGCTGTTGACTTTATATTATTGTTTTAAATGGGTGAGATGGTGTAGAAACAAACTATTTTTAAAGTTATAATCAATGACATTACAAATAAAGTCCTGAAATGTCGTCATCTTGTTTTTGCGCTCTATTATATGGGATAATGGCATATTTAAAGGGGCAGTTCACGCAAAAATAAATATGGCGTCATCATTTATCTGAGTTTCTGAGCTTAAAATGAGCTGAAACACCAAAACTCTTGAATTTTTAGAGAACTTAATTCTTTTATGTTCAATCCACCTAACTTTGTAAAAACTATTAAGCCAACTTAATTCCTTCATGTTGTCCCATGTTGTTTAGTGATTGATTCTGAAGCTGTTGATTTTTCTAAATGTGTGAGAT
>CAIGQW010051073.1:0-10302 GCA_903798125.1 Danio choprae
AACATGCAAACTCCACACTGAAATGCCAACCGACCCAGCCGGGGCTTAAACCAGCGACCTTCTTGCTGTGAGGCGATTGTGCTACCCATTGTGCCACCGTGAGGCCCTATATATATATATATATATATATATATGCTAACATTGTTGCAAACACCCAAGCAACTGCATAGAAAGATTACAAGCCTTGGCAAGCACATAGCAACATTATAAAATGACCTTGCAAATAACCTAGCAACTTGTTAGCCCTTTTGAACATCAAAAATATATAAATAATTCAATAAATACATAAAACCAACAAAATACTAGAATTTAATTGACACAACATACAAAAAACATTGTTATATCCTCCAAATAAGGAGAAAATTAACATTTTTCAACACTTTGGCAACCATAAATCAACATCCTGGCAACCACCCAGAAAATCCAGGCGATTTATTGACTGCAAACGCCGCTTACATGTTCCATAGGAAAATAAAATGAACTTTAAATTTGTATGATTTGGCATGCACTAATCTCGCATTCTGTATAGTTCCTGAATTGGGACACAGGCCGAACGTGCAGGGCAGGCTTTGCTGCGGAGGATTGGAAGGTGTTTCGTGATTGGCTGTTCAAACACTTTTTTTCATATCAGCAGGGCTGGAGCTAGAGGATGAATGCAACGGTTTGACCAGGCTGGATCATACGGCGCTTTGCTCTCTGTCATAACTATGCAGCTCATATGGAAAATGCCCACTGTCACAACACATCTGCTACCACACGATAAGCCGTGGAGAGTCGGGAAGCGCAGCGGAGCGGAGGAACAGAGGGCCTGCAATAGAAATGGAGAGCCTTGGGGGGCTGTGAGCTTAGTAATGACCCAAAGAGAGGACACAAGTCCTTGGCCTTAACCGGCAGCCGTCACGAGAAGCCCAGGCACACTTTATTTGGTTACAAGAGATTAATGGGACTAAGCTGCTCCAATGGATAAACTGGCATTTCATTGTGAGGGGCTGAATTACTGCGCTTGGTGGTTCTCTATGTATTAGCGTCCCGGAGGAAACTCCAAACACACTATCGCATCTCACAATTCGTCAAGGAGGAGTGGGACAAATTAGCATGGATGAAAATCCTCATAAAATTACAAAAGTAGTTCTTTAGTATATTTACTAACACAGCAGGCTAAAAAAAAACCCTACTACAATGTTATTTTTCCAAAACTCGTCATCACAATTCTTAGGTAGTAGCCAGGGTGTTGCTATGTTCACCCTAAAATGAAAACTACTCATTTTTTACCTGCCCTCAAGTGGTTCCAAACCTTTATGAGTTTCTTTCTTCTGTTGAACACAAAAGAGGATATTTTGAAGAATGTTGGAAACCTATAACCATTGACTTTCATAGGAGAAAAAAATACAAATACTATGGAAGTCAATTGATTTCAGCTTTCTTCAAAATATCTTCTTTTGTGTTCAACAGAATAACGAAATGAATAAGGGTTTGAGTAATGTATGTATTGAGTGAATGCTGACAGAATTTTCATTTTTGGGTGAGCTATCCCTTTAATACGGCATTCAGAGTGTGTCTTATATGTGGCTGCTAAGGTTTTCTGGGGGGTTTTAAGCTAGGCAGACTAGACGCTATAAGCTAAGCTAACCCTGTTTTCTGAAGACATTCCCAGTTTTTGGTGTCATGCCCCTAACTGGAGCTGTCGCCGGGAAAAAAATCCTACTCAAAATATCTTCTTCTGTTTACAAAAGAATTAAGAAACGCATAAAGACTTGAAACAAGTTAGAGTAAATGATGACAGAATTTTCATTTGTGGTTGAACTATCCCTTTAATAAGGCATAAAGAGTGTGTCTTAGCATGTCGCTGTGTGGTTGCTAAAGAATTCTGAGTGGTTATTATTAGGATGTTGCTACTGTATGTGGTTGCTACAGTAAGCTGTTTTTAGCAAGTCTCTGTGACTGCTAAGGTTTTCTGAGGGGTTATAAGCTAGGCAGATTAGACAAGCTAAGCTAACCCTGTTTTGGAAAGTTGGAAAAAAGTAAAGTATGAGTAAATGATGACAGAATTTTCATTATTGGGTGAACTATCCCTTTAATAAGGCACGCGGAGTGTGTCTTAGCATGTCGCTATGTGTTTGCTAAGGTTTTCTGAGGGGTTTTAAGCTAGGCAGACTAGATGCTACAAGCTAAGCTAACCCTGTTTTCTGAGGACATTCCCAGTTGTTGGTGTCACGCCCCTAACTGGAGCTGTCGCCGGGAAAAATTCCAGCTTTCTTCAAAATATCTTCTTCTGTGCTCGACGGAATAAAGAAACGCATAAAGGTTTGAAACAAGTAAAATATGAGTAAATGATGACAGAATTTTCATTTTGGGGCGAACTATCCCCAATAAGGAATACAGCGTGTGTGTTAGCATGTCGCTACGTGTTTGCTAAGAAATTCTGAGTCGTTATTATTAGGATATTGCTAAATGATTGTTATAGTAAGTGGCTTATAGCATGTCACTATGTGGTTGCTAAGGTCTCCTGAGGTTGTTATAAGACCAGACGCTATAAGCTAAGCTAACCCTATTTTCTGAGGACATTCCCAGTTTTTGGTGTCACGCCCCTAACTGGAGCTGTCGCCACGAGAAAAAAAAATCCCATTCAACAGCATGTTCAACAACATAAGATACATTGTAAAATGTCAAGTGAACATAGCCATTTTGATATCAGAGGAATTGTGCATTATCACCAACAGAGGGGCTAAGACAGAGTCACACAACTCTACTTTAGCCATACAAATTTGGACAGACAGAGCACAATTATCAAATGAAACATTGTCATCAATATTGAGGTAGAAAAATAAACAAATGCAGAGTAAACACACTATGTAAAGCATCTTTGGTGTTTGCTTGTTTTATATAAAACTAAACTGGAAAATCAACGGTGTATGATGTCAATAGCATGGGCAAACAGGACAAGCTCCATTTCACTATTTAAAATGACTTGTTACTCTATATTTGAACATTCTTCGAACATGTGGGATAATGTAAGTACATACAGTAAGTCAGAAAAATATATAAGTGTTCTAGTGGCTTTTGGATAATATTGATAAATTCATACATGTTGCGCATTTAAATAACAATTTACATATAATATAATAAGCATACGTAAAATCAGATTAATTTGTACTTAAATGAACTCTCCACCTTCTCTTTGTACACAATGTAACTACAGAACAAACAAGCTTTAAATAGGAAAATTATCCAAGGTTTTTTTTTTTTGCGAGATGCTAATGGTCTAATCCGATTCAATGATTTATGCTAAGCTAAGCTAAAAATGCTCCCACCAGACTCAGAGATGGGCTGAATGGTTTAAAAAATTATATTTGAATGAATGAATGAATAAATGAATGAATGAATAATTAATTAAATAAATAAATAAAGCAATTCATTACAATAGTATAACACCGTCTATCCTTACAAAATTGTAAGGTAACTACAGTATGAAGAACATTCACATAATGAAGTTACTTAGGGTTACGGGCTTATTAAAATCATTAACCCTAATATGAGCAAATCCTGCTAATAAGACACAGATTACTGTGAAAATCCAGTTTAAAATAGCAGGAAAGGCTAGTTGTAACATGAAAATCTGACTCCTCGTGTCATTAATACATGTCTATATTCTGGTCCTGTGAGACCATATCCTGCGGCCTGCCCGCAGGCAGTAACAACACCACACCACTGTCTCTCCTCCCTCACATTTGATAAAACACTTGATCTGGTCACTGAACATATCTGGCACACACACACACACACACACACGCACACACGCACACACGCACACACGCACGCACGCACGCACGCACACACACACACACACAGCTGCTGCATTTGTTAGATCATCAACACTTCCTCATCTGTGACGTCTTGCCATCCTGCCACTGATCTATAGGTCAGTCTTTGATCTATAACAGTAGCTAAATGAAAGAGATTAAATCAGCTGTTAGCATGCTATGCTAAAACGTTCCAAATAGCTTTGGCATGACAGTGCTAAGGTTTTTAAATAGTTAATTAGCATGCTATACGGATGCTAAGATGTTTCAAAATAGCTTTAGATGTCGTTATGAGGTTGCTAAGGAATTCTGGGTAGATTTTACCCTGTTAAACAGATGCTATATTGTCTCAAATACCCATATGTTGCTAACTAGTTTCTTAGCTGTTTTAATCAACACAGCACCTAGCATGTTTCTGTTCTTTTGCTGGTTTTTCACAAGTTTTATCATCATCTAGGGTATAAATTGCAAAAAAAGGAGATCCACAGAGCGTTAAGACTTTGTTTATATCACTAGCACAAAGTATGATCAACAGTAATAGCGATATTTGTTTTAGCAAGCTGGCTAAAGCTTTACATACTGTGGAGTGTCAAATGAAGAGACCACCAGGGTTTAATTGGGTGTGGTATTGATATTGTTTTACAGGTAATGAACTAAATCATAAACATAACCAGCCCTGTGATGCTTGACTCTAAAACTATGGTACACAAGGAACAAGGAATGACTAGAGCATGCCATCCATATCTCCGCTGAGGGCTTGTGTGGTCTGTCCACAATAAAAACACAGCCCCTACACATGACTTAACGCGGTAACTTCACCCAACAATCATGGTGTGTTTAAACAGCGCCGAGTTTAACGATCTGCTTGAGGAGTGAGCTTCATTATCCAAGTGCTCGCTCGCTGCCATCTGTACTAGAGACATCAAACAAAGCCAAAAGCCCACTCTTCCAACCCCTCCCTTCTAATCCCACAATGCTCGGCTCATTCAGAGCCAAGGAAAAGAATGTTAAGAGCCATCATTACCGGCAGATCTCTCAGATTTACTGCGGTGGGGGATGCTTGGAAGAGGGAACGGAGGAGATTTGACTTGTTTTAATCACTACAAGGTATGGGCGACTTTTCTGAGGAGAGGGGTTTGTCAACAATCGCAAGATCCAACAGAACAAAGCAAGGTTTTAGTCCGGTGAGAGATATACAAGCTTTAAACAAATATATCACTACAGGAGCATTAAGAGTGGCTAAACAAATGTCGCTTTCATATTAAAGGAACATTCTACTTTTTTTTTTTAATAGGCAAATTGTACAACTTCCCTAGAGTTAAAGTGTTGAATTGTACCATATTTTAATCCATTCAGCCTATCTCTGGGTCTGCCGAGAGCTCTTTTAGCTTAGCTTAGCATAAATCATTGAATCAGATTAGACCATTAGCATCTCAAAAAAAAAATTATTCAATATCATTTTCCTATTTAAGCTTAAATCTTCTGTAGTTACATTGTATAGTAAAAGTTGCAGTTTTTAGGTTGATATGGCAAGGAACTATACTCTCATTCCGCACTGGAAAATAAAGTATTGTTGCAAACTTGTTGCAAACAATTGATATGGGTTGAATTTAAACAAAAACATTAAATTTAGTAATGTTCAACTTAATTAGTTTGTTTAAATTCAGCCTAAATAAATTGTTTGTAACCACTTACTTTAAATAAAAAAAATTGTAAATCCAGCAGATACTTTTTTCAGTACTATAACCAATAACCAGGGAACTTTGCTGTCAATGATATTACGCACCACTGTTACCTAGTTACCTAGCTGGTTACCTTGCTGCAACAACATTTCATTGTGACAGTCTCAGTACACAAAGTAATGGCAGAAGATTCAAGCTTTAAATAGGAAAACTATCATATATAAATATATTTAGAATGTTTTGAGTAAGATGCTAATGGTCTAATCCGATTTAATGATTTATGCTAAGCTAAGCTAAACGTGCTCCTGCTAGACGCAAAGATAGACTAAATGGATTCAAAAATCTTAAAACTCAACTGTTTATCTCTTAGGGACTTGTAAAATGATCCTATTTCTAATTTTATGCTTTTTAAGACCAAAAAATATATATTGTTATTCTTTCTACTTTTGTGGTTTAAACCCTCCATATCTCTTTTCTGTGCCTCATGTAGAACCAAATGTACAAATTACTAAAAATAATGACCAACATTTACCTACAAAGCTAGTTGGGGACTACTTTCAGGTGCAGCAAGATGCTAACGGTCTAATCTGATTCAATGATTTATGCTAAGCTAAGCTAAGCTAAAAGTGCTCCAGCCAGACCCAGAGATAGGCTGAATGGATTAAAACATGATAAAATGCAACTGTTTAACTCTGGGAGAGATGTAAAATGAGCCTCCCCCCCCCCCCCCCCTCCAATGTGGAGTGTTCCTTTAAATGAGTAAAAAGTGCTTGAGCAATGCTTTAAGTTTTCAATACGCTGCCTCCTCCATAGAGACCAAAGTTGGATTTTTCATCAAGATCCTTTTTTTGCAAGCGTTTTTACAAATCACATTATCATTTCATGAAATCTGCACTTTCAGCAATGTAAATAAGCTCAAAACATACACAAGCGCATCAAAAACATGCACCTCCACATGGAGCACACGGCTCAGGTCCCTGCGGTTTGACATTGCGACGCTAGCGAGACACGCAGGACGCTTGTAGACTCACGCTGGCTGTTAGCGCGGCAGACGTGATGGGACGCTGCCAGACATGCTGTGACAAGTCATTTGTCGTGGTTAATAATTCATACAGGCGTGTTAGCACCCCAGTTGCACGCATGTGTATTAGAAAAGGCGGCTGTATTGACGTCATGAAAATTTAATGCGCTCTGGGTTCACCGAACAAAGACGAGCGAGATAATGAAATAAAAATCGGCCTTTTGAACGTTTAAGAGCATAAACGAATTGTGATTTAATTATCGATTGCTCATGAATCATATCGCGGAATCATCATCAAAATCATGCATGCGCTGGTTTAGACGTGCTGATGCTGCACTTTTCTAAGATGATGGATGCATCGGACGATTTGTTGCATTCGCGACGACCTCTGCGACCTCTCGTAAATCCTCATTACTCTGCGACAGAGTCGTGAAGAGAAAATGGGATGCACTTGCAAATGATTTTCCAGGTTTTTCTGTATCGGACACATTTTCCCTGCGTGGAAAATAAGAGCAGGGAGCCCTCTGCGAGGAGCAACAGGAGAGCAGGCTCTGTGGCGTGTGAAGAGGTCTGCTTGGAAGACGCCTCCAGACACTGGAGCTTATTATTTGGACTGGCACAGGCTGCTCCAGCTAATTTCAGCTGACATGAGAAGGCCCAAGCAGCTCCAGGAGGTCCTTTACCCTTCACACACACTCATAAACAAGCACCAACACACACACACACACACACACTAAAGAGAGCAACAGCACTATAAAGGCCAGGAGTCCAGCTCAATGGAGTATTGCTTTCTCTGAAGGCTGGTTTTTACTTGCATTTTATTTTTAGCCCTCCTGTGAAATTGTAATTCTTTTAAAGATCTTTCCCAAGTGATGTTTGAAGAGAATTGGGAGAATGTTTTTTATTTCAACACATTTTAAAACAATAGTATTAATAACTGATTTCTTTTGTCTTTGCCATGATGACAGTACATATACTTTTTTACGGGTTAATAGCAAATTCAGCTTAAAGGGCATTTTAAAAGCTCAACTCACTTAATTAGGTTAACTAGGCAGGTTAGGTTAACAAGTCACTGGACACTAGTGGTTTGTTCTGTAGCCAGCTAAATTTATTTATTTTAAAAAATGGCGTAGTGGATAGCACGTTCGCCTCAAAGCAAGAAGGTCGCTGGTTCGAGCCTCGGCTGGGTCAGTTGGCGTTTCTGTGTGGAGTTTGTACGTTCTCCCCGTGTTGGCGTGGATTTCCTCCGGGTGCTCCGGTTTCCCCCACAAGTCCAAAGACATGCGGTACAGGTGAATTAGGTAAGCTAAATTGTCCGTAGTGTATGAGTGTGAATGGGTGTGTATGGATGTTTCCCAGAGATGGGTTGTAGCTGGAAGGATCCGCTTACGTATTTACGATCCGCTTTACACATCCACTGCGTAAAACATATGTTGGATAAGTTGGCGGTTCATTCCGCTGTGGCGACCCCAGATTAATAAAGGGACTAAGCCGAAATGAAAATGAATGAATGAAAAAAAAATGAAAACTGCTTGTATTCCTACCGAACTAAAAGAAATAAGACTTTCTCCAGAAGAGAAAAATATATAGGAAATACTGTGAAAATGTCCTTGCTTTGTTGAACATCACTTGGGAAATATTTGATAAATTATACAAACTTCACAGCCGGGGCTTGAACCAGCGACCTTCTTGCTGTGAGGCGATGAAAATGAAATGACATTACAGTAAATGAATGATCTAGATTAAACCCCTAACCATAACCCTTGCTACGTATCCGCTAGGCTAACGCAATCTCACGGTGATTCGTAACTTTTAGATTTAGATTTTGTATTCAATTGTATGATTTTATCCATACATTTTAGTCGATTTGCTCATCCCCCAATGGGGAGTTGGTGTATGGAAGGGTCCCTTCTTTTAAAAAAGAAAAAAAAAAAGAAATGTTTTAGTATGAATATGTATAAATAGTATGAATTCATACAAATTAGCCACTTGCTAATATAGTTCCGTTTCCTGGTGAGATCGGGCTAGCTAGGCAGCGCAGTAGAGATTGAAATGAAGCTGTTTTTTAAAAACAATTCAAAATTAAATGACATTTAAAATAAATAAATGATCTAGATCTAACCCTTAACCTTAACCCTTACTACATATCTGCTAGGCCAACGCAATCTTATGGCGATTCATAACTCTTTGTTTTAGTGGCCCAGTGGGGAGTAGGTTTAGAGGTGGGGTTTGGAGGGATCCCTCCTTTTAAAAAAAATCTAACAGTTTTGTAGATATGAAATAGCATGAATTAGTACAAATTAGCCCCTTTTCTGACAATATGTAATATAGTTACCTTTCCTGGTGAGATCGGGCTGGCTAGGCAGCGCAGTAGAGATTGAAATGAAGCTGTTTTTTTGAAAACAATTCAAAATTAAATGACATTTAAAATAAATAAATGATCTAGATCTAACGCCCAACCTTAACCCTTAATACGTATCTTCTAGGCTAACGCAATCTCATGGCAATGTATTCATTCATTCATTTTCCTTCGACTTAGTCCCTTATTTATCAGGGGTCACCACAGTGGAATGAACCACCAACTATTCCAACATATATTTTACGCTGCGGATGCCCTTTCAGCCACAACCCAGCACTGGGAAACACCCATACGCTCTCACATTCACACACACACACTCATACACTATGGCCAATTTAGTTTACCCAATTCCAACGCCAACACGAGGAGAACATGCAAACTCCACACAGAAATGCCAACTGGCCCAGCCAGGACTCGAACCAGCAACCTTCTTGCTGTGAGGCGAGTGCTAACCACTGAGCCAACATGCCGCCCACATGGCAATTCATAATTCATAGTATGAATTCATACAAATGAGCCATATTTTTGACTTTCCTAACATAGCTGCATTTCCTCGTGAGATCGGCCAGGCAAGGCAACATGGTAGAGATTCAAATAAAGCTGTTTTTTCCTGCCCGGAACATTACAAAACACAAAGGATTTTTCTTTAAACAAGAACGAATCTGTCCTTTACGTGCCGATATTCTCAAGGTCTGTCTTCAATACAGGTTTCAAGGCGGCTCTAAAACCCGCTCCTGCAAACACACTCACCCCTGATCCGCCGTGTTCTCTTTAATTCTCCGCCGCATAATCACGTTTCAAAGCATCTCCACTCCTCAAATTGAATCCTAATAGGCAGACAATGACCGTGACATCGGAATTTGCAGGCGAGATCACACGTAATCCAACATCTAAATTAAACCCAAATTGGAGGGCTATTGGTAATTTGCAGAGTGCATTAATACTGATATGAAAAAGGAGGGTAGACGTGATTGTAGACTGAGCCGGTGGAGCCTGGTGTCATTACCGGTACGTTTCATCTGGACGTTTCATCATGACAAACGCCCCACTGTTTCTGCGACTCTCGTCTCCGCATGAGCAGCCTGCAGAGAAGCACACCACGCCGTTTCTCCAAGCTCTCTGATCATTTCTGCGTGTTTTTCCTTGCTGCAAAACAGCATTTCTCGAATCAATAGTTTTGGTTTATGTGGTATTTGAAGATCTAAAATAATTAGAGAGGCTGAGTGGATGTAAAGACAAAACAAATGTAGAGGATACATATTTTAAAAAGTTCAGTCGCCTTTTGTTGCTCTAGGTTTTTTAGGGAGAGTTTTGTATGTAAAATAAAATAAATAATAATAAAATAATACAGAAATATAAAATAATAATAAAATATATAAATATTATTATAATATTAATACAATTAAATAAAATATCATTTAATAGATAAATAAATAAATA
>CAIGQW010051075.1:0-20095 GCA_903798125.1 Danio choprae
GTGTTGGGAACATTTTAACCTATTGTCCTGAGCACAAGTTGAGCCAAAGTGATGCAAATGCTATGGGCAGGGTCTTAACGACTGTGCCTTTGTCTTTGTGAATCCAAGCCAAAGAAACTGATTTGAATTGATAAACTTGTGTGGTCAGTGGCTGAGCAGGTCTTTTTCACCTATCTACTTCATTTAGCTATCTCGACCTAGTGTAAAGGTCCATCTATTAGCTCATTGATGCAACTAACACCATGGTCGAAGGTTAAATGTGTGTAAGCCTTTCCTAGCACTTCTGAAAATAATTCAGTAATTTATTAATTACTGTAAAATTATATATATTTTTTTCAGCTCCGAATTTAATCTGACTCCAATTTTCAAGTGATCATTAAATTTAGACTGTGTTTCTAATTAGTAATGTATCACATTCATCAAAAGTTAATAAATGTGGATATTTGATCCTTTCAGATACACTATACTTTCAGTTATTCTTTTATTGGGGACCAATTGTCGTTCTGAGTCCATGCTTGGCCAATTTCACATGCCTTCCCCATTTGGGCCCGTTTGAGGTTTGCAGGCGACTGGTACCTTTTAAGTCGGCCCCCTACTGCTTGCTCTGTGACAGAAAAGGTAGTCTACCCAGTCCAACTTGCCAGATCAAAAGTGGTCAGAAAGCTAAAGGCCTACGAATAAGTGCTAACTGCTTCTTTATTTGTGATCCTCTAATTGGATCCACACTGGCCGTAAAACACCAAAGGTCAACAAAACATTTTATTTGTCAGGTAAGATTGTATTATGCCAATTACATAATAAAACAATCACAAAGCCAATTCAGATTTGATACTGTAAATATACAACATTTATTACTCAAAGATAATAATAAAAGCTTCAATACCTCTGGTCATATGTTAACCTAAAAACTAATCACCAGCTGGAGTAAAAAGTTCATAATTGATAAATTTTCCCAAATTTGGAAAATAATTATCATAATACAAGTGACTGCAAAATTGAGTATCATTAAAATGATACCAAACACGACAAGTTAAAGTTATAGATTCACAAGATACACCATACGAAGAGGATGAAGATTCAGTGTGGAACGTCAGTAACTTGAGCTCTGATTTAAAAATTGAAGGGGATGACAGAGAAAGGGGGCACATGATGGGTAACTGAGGCAGTTAAAGAACTTGCTCTCTTGCAGGTCTGCTACTAGAAAGTTTATTGTTTTATTGCATGACAATTTATGTGGTTTTACCTCATGGAATTCCATAACAGTTCTCATATTATGGAGAGATTTAGCCATCTTTACGCTAGCCACTCTCTCCTCCCAAAAACACATTATAGACAGCACATCTTTGTCTAAATTCAGACTTGCTTTAGACTTGTAAGAGACTCGTGTAGGCTCTTGCAAAATTGTGGAATTCTTGAAAGCGCTGTTTGACTGCAGACTAAACAACACGTCTCAATAAAGAAATTCTGCTTGTTCGAGTCTCCTGGACTGGGTTCTTCATTCATTTTTTCCAACAACTGTAAGCTGTGAATAATTCTATGTGAATCAAGTCATGTCAAGTCGAGCTTTATTGTCATTCCGCTACATGTGTGGACATGCAGAGGAACGAAATGTCGTGTCTCGCAGGACAACGATGCTACATGGATTAATCATGAATACAAACACAACACTGGACGTAAGAGCTATTATAAAAAACCTATGCATAACTAACATATATTATAAAATAGAATAAAATATTTAAACTATACACATAAGACAGGCTAACCAAGTACTTTTTCATGAGACTGAACAATGTTGTGCAGGATATCGTGCAAAAAAGGTATTTAAGGTCTAATATTGTGCAAGAGTTATTTAAGGTTGAAGCAAGCAGTGCAACAAGATTGTGGTGCATTTATAGTAAACATTGAGTCCTTGTAAGGTGGAGTTTAGATAAAGTGTCAGGTGCATAAGAGAGAGGAGTGTTTCTACAGGTGGTTTGTCAAGCCCACTCATCTGAATGAAGCACAATTTAAAATGCACAGTGTTTCCAAGAGACATGGAGTGATTAGGAAAGTGTTTATAGTGCAACCTGGTGCAAGAGTCAGAGAGACGAGGGGGTGTCCTTCCACAGGTGGTTTGTTAAGCCCACTCACCTGTATGGGACATACTCAGGAATGCATGGGTAGGTTTCAGAGGGCGGTAAGTTGACTGGAGTTGAGGGCTCTAACAGCCTGTGGGAAGAAGCTGTTGAGTAGTCTAGCCGAGCAGGCTTTAATACTTCGAAACCTTCTTCCTGATGGCAGCAGCTGAAAGAGACTGTGGAAGGGGTGAGTAGAGTCTTTTACAATACTGCTAGCTTTGCTGGAGCACAGTGAGAGGAAAATGTCCTGAATGGAGCATAGAGGGGCACCAATGATCTTTTCGACGGTGTTCACTGTGCGCTGAAGGGTCTTGCAGTCGGCAGCACTGCAGCTCCCGTACCAGACAACGATGCAGCTTGTCAGCACACTCTCAGTGGTTCTCCTGTAGAATGTGGTGAGGATGGGTGGAGGGAGACTTGCTCTATTCAGCCGGCGGAGAGTGTAGGCATTGTTGTGTCAACAACAATCCTGGCACCCATATTATGGCAAGTTGACAAAGATATTTGCACTGCCACATTAGAAGAACCAGCGCCCCCAGAACTTTCTCCGGGTCTCACCTACGTACCCATCAGACACTGTCTTCAGCTCCTAGATAGTATGCACACTTACCTAGGTTCAGGACACCCTGGCAGCAGGCGTAAAAAAATCTAATTGCTGATTCTTTGTCTCGTTTCTCTTTCCAGAGGTTTTGGCGATTGGTTCCAGAGGTGGATCCTCAACCAACACCAAGACAGAACAAAACATTAGGACAGCTTCAACAAGACATTGGCTGCGTTTGAAGCCACATACTCAAAGAGTAGGTACTCAATTGCAATAAGTGCTTACTTAACGAGCACTGAAAGAGTAGGTACTCAACAGCCAAATCTCGTTAAGTATGAACGCAATCGTACATCATCTGCCATGTTTACTTTATAATGTGACTGACATTACAAGCGCAACAACTTTAAAGAAATTGCAGATTTATTCATTCATTCATTCATTCATTCATTTTCATTTTGGCTTAGTCCCTTTATTAATCTGGGGTCGCCACAGCGGAATGAACCGCCAACTTATCCAGCAACCCATCTCTGGGAAACATCCATACACACCCATTCACACTCATACACTACGGACAATTTAGCTTACCCAATTCACCTATACCGCATGTCTTTGGACTTGTGGGGGAAACTGGAGCACCCGGAGGAAACCCACGCCAACACGGGGAGAACATGCAAACTCCACACAGAAACGCCAACTGACCCAGCCGAGGCTCGAACCAGCGACCTTCTTGCTGTGAGGCGAACGTGCTATCCACTGCGCCACCGTGAGGCCCATTGCAGATTTAATTAATCTTAATTTAAATTAATATTATAATTGTTTTAAAAGTTCACATGAATTTGTTGTTTTCATTCATACCATTTTTCATCCACAAGTAACCTGCTTAAATCTTGTTTGTTTTCCAGTCTTGTTTGATTATTTAACGCAAATATATTTAACCTGGTCATTGTGCATTTTCGTGCATATAATCTCATATAATAATAAAAACCCCATTACATTTATGTTGTTTTTGGTAATTGTAAAAGATACAACCATGTTTTCCTGTGCCTGCGTGAAATTATAAATTCTTCATAATAGAATAATAATAATCATAACAATAAAGAACAACCCATTAATAATAAAAAATAAGATAACGGTAAGAAGCACTAACACCTCATAGCATCAGTAACGTTACAACTCTATCTAATAGTTTTTACCAGCTTTTTTCAGAGATATGGAGAAAATGTGTAATATTTTATTATATTGGCATCAATTGTGTGTTGTTACTTACTGTAGGCTATCCAACAGTGATTTTCATCTTTGTTTACATTAGTTTAGTCTATTTTACATGGTGTACACAATTTGAAGTGGGGACATTGATCTTTTACCTTAAGTTATATTTTTAATTTCAATAATGAAAGATATCTATATAAATCAAGCTAATCATATATTTATAAATCAAACAAAATAAAAACTGCAATTTGTTTTATATGCCACAGCTATGCATGAATAGTCACTAACCAAATGTAGCCAATGTGAATACATCTTATTTTCAGTCAAAATATGAAATCATGTATATTCATTCATTCATTTTCATTTCGGCTTAGTCCCTTTATTAATCAGGGGTCGCCACAGCGGAATGAGCCGCCAACTTATCCAGCATATGTTTTACGCAGTGGATGCCCTTCCAGCTGCAACCCATCACTGGGAAACATCCACACACTCCCATTCACACACATACACTACGGACAATTTAGCTTACCCAATTCACCTATACCGCATGTCTTTGGACTTGTGGGGGAAACCGGAGCACCCGGAGGAAACCCACGCCAACACGGGGAGAACATGCAAACTCCACACAGAAACGCCAACTGACCCAGCCGATGCTCGAACCAGTGACCTTCTTGCTGTGAGGCGAACGTGCTATCCACTGCGCCACCGTGAGGCCCAATCATGTATATATTATTGAAAATCTTTATTTAATTTATTGACAATAAAGGGAAACATTAATATATGATTAAAAAGAATGAATAAAAGTAACCATGACAAATAAATCAACAACACATGAAACAAAACGTTATTCAAACTTGTTCTAGCAATCATGTATTACAGACAGAACCACATGTTCTGCAGCATCTCCACACAACTGGGCCGGTTCTGCAGATGATCAACAGGTCTTTATCTGTGTTTGCCATCATTATCATCATTACCATCATCATCCCTCATTGCTTCAGTCAGACTGGAACAGGGTTGAGACAAAAGTTGTTCATGCCTGAGAAACCGATTCATGCTGAAGATGAAGGGATGACAGCAACATCTGGCCCAGATGAGGACACACGTGTAGGTGGAGGGATGCAGGGTCTCATTCATGACACTACAGCATCTCCAACATCCTCACTGCACACACGTCTGAGGACATTTTTAGATCGTACAAAACACATAATAAAGAAGTAATTTTAACAGCACAATCTCATTTTGTGTTCAAAAATAATAATTAAAAAATGACTCATTTTATCACCTATACAAATGAACAGATAAAACAAATGAATTATGTTTTTATTTAGATTTATTAATATTAAATGTACCTAATGTAAACAGTGTCAACAACAGTGAATTCAGCACAAACACATCACATCACTCACTCAGGTGTCTGTTTAATGTTGTAATTTGCTAATAATATTTTTGTCAGAAATTTAATAATCGTCCTTTTGTTAATGTAAATTCACTTTTGAACTTTTGTGCTTACTTAAGTTCCCACACAATTATGTTTTATCAAAATAAAACAAATATAACGTTACTATACTATAAAGCATCTTTACACTTTCAGCAATTCAACATAGTAGTTCAACATATGCAATTTTAACTCAAGGAACCGTCTTTTTGGTTTCTAATAACTTATGTTTTAAAATGTCCGGGTCCAGTTTTTCCTTAATATTATGACTTATTCTATTCTCTTTGTGCCAAATGCTTTCCCGTGGGCTCCTGGGATAGATAAGTGCCCATCTGATGAACACTGCAGAATCTGGGCTGAAGCAATAGGGCATTCGGGCATTCAATAGTTCACAATTATTTGATGATTGACAACAAGGTGTGTTTAGCATGCTGTCCCGGGAGAGAGCCCTGAGCTCATAAGGTCCTCAAGCCCAGTGCTCCCTTCTGTTTTATCGGATCGGCCTGTTATTTGGTTATTAGAGGTTGCCACAGCAGAATGAACCGACAACTGAACCAGCGTATGTTTGTGCCCTGAAACCTAGTACTAAAATGCTCATATACTGTGCCAATTTGGTTTATTCAGTTCACTTATACCACATGTCTTTGGACTGTGGGAGGAAACCAGAGTACCTGGGGGAAACCCACGCGAGCACAGGAAGAGCATGTAAACTCTGCACAGAAATGCCAACTGGCCCAGCCGGGACTTGAACCAGTGACCTTCTTGCTGTGAAGCAACAGTGCTAACCACTGAGCCGCCGTGCCATCCTATCCTGGATCAATCTTGGAAAGAGGGGGAGGAGTAGGGGTGGATGGGAGGATTCTTCAAGACGAAGATAACTAAGGTAAGAAAATCTGGTTATTTATTGTGCGTTTGGATTTATCTGATTGGTAAATCATGTGATGGCTAATGTGGGACCAGCTGTGGTCAATCATAAGCACATGATCCTCTCAAAATTAGTTTATAAATAAACTTCACTTCAAGAGTTCACACTTAGCTGATGATTGATAACAAGGTGTGTTTAGCATGCTGTCCTGGGAGAAACCCTGAGTAGTCAAAGCAAGAAAGGAAGGGGGCGGTTGAGACTCCTGCTGGAGATGGGCCGGGGTGAGACTCCTGCGGGAGTCGAACCTCGAGGTAGGAGCTGGGGAGTGTTGGCCTATGCGGAAGGAATAAAGAGTAGCGGAGGAACTCGACGCTAAAAGGAAGGGGAAGTTGCAGAGGAACTGGATGCTGAAAGAAGTAAAATAGCGTAGGAACTCAATGTTGAAAGAAGTGAGGGGATGGTATAGTAGTTGGAGGCAAAGAAAGTAGAGGAGCAAGGAAAACAAGGGAAAGAAGAGGTGGAGTAACTTAACGCTTGAAGGAAGAAAAAGGTTGATTTTTCCTCTCTATTGGCCGAGGAATGGGCTTGGCATGACTCCTGCAGGAAGCTGGAAGCTGGGGGTAGCACACCTGCGGGAGTCAGAGCTGCGGTGAATAGGGGTGGGGGGCGAAGTATAGCTCGAGCTGGAGATAGAGATAGGTGAAGAGCTTAACAATAAATTAAAGAAAAAGGGGGAGTAGCGGAGGAACTCAAGGCTGGAAGGAAGTGAAAGTAGTGGAGGAACTCAGTGCTGGAAGGGAGAGAAAAATGGCAAAGGAACTTAAAGCTAGAAAGATGGCGAGGAAGAGGAAATGGCTGAGTCGTGCTAATGCCCTTGAACTCTGGTAGGTGGGTGGCAGCTGGTGAAGATCTGCTGGCTTCCTTGAGGTGGTATTGGCTGGGGCGGATGTAAGATTTGAAGGCGTCAGGGGACCAATGTCCGAGGGTCTGAATTTGATTTTGGGAGGGGGCTCTTTATGGGCTTCTGTAGTGGCTGCTCTGATCAAGGATACAGGATGTATGAATGGACTGGTAGCCTTTGCGGAGGGTATGCATTTGGAGAGAATGTTTGGGGTGATGGCTGTCTGGAATCTGGGAGGGAGGGAGGGAGGGGAGGGCCTTAAATACCTTTGATAAAAGGTTGGTTTGGGAGTTAGCGATGGTGTTGGGCAGAGATCCATGAATTGATTGTGAAAATAGGATTCCGTTTAAATAAGTATTTATAGAACTGGCTTGGATATTCTTTCGTGGAGATGAGAAATGAAGGAGATGATGGAGAGTAGCAAGAAAACGGGAAAAGGTGAATTTCTGTGTATATCAAGCGTGGCTTCTTCATGTTATATATATATTAAACAGACAGTTAATAAATGTTTAAATTTTATCCATATTAAACAGCAATGACACTATGCTAAAGTGCTGTCTTTTTCTTTTATTTCACTGGCAGGCTGGTGTCATAAGCACATGCCGCCATCTACAGTTCCTATTTATATACTATATACCATTGTGCTAATCTAAAATCATTCCATCAAGACTCAGTTGTCAGCTGGCGCTGCGTGTTCAGCTCCTCCTGCTTTCCAGCTAAGTCCCTCTGGGTCCTTAAAAGTGCTGTCTGGTACAAAATAACATATATGCATCTTTGTGATCGGCATTGGATTGCTCTAGTCTGCCTTGTCCTTCATTATACAGTTGTAAAAATGCGTTAATTTAATTCAATTCAACTTTATTTCTATAGCATTTTTACAATGTAGATTATGTCAAAGCAGCTTAACATAGAAGTTCTAGTAAATTGCAATTGAAACTGTGTCAGTCCAGTTTTCAGAGTTAAAGTTCAATTTAGTTCAGTTCAGTGTGGTTGAATTTTCACTGCTGAAAGTCTAAACACTGAAGAGCAATCCATGTGCAGCTCCACAAGTCCCAAACCAAGCAAGCCAGTGGCAAGGAAAAAAAAAAAAAAAAAAAACTTCGCCAATTGAGGAAAGTGAAGGAAAAACCTAGAGAGAAACCAGGCTCAGTTGGGCACGACCATTTCTCCTCTAGCCAAACTTCCTGTGCAAAGCTGCAGTCTAGGTGCCGGAGGCAGGAGAACAATGGACGTCCATCGTGGAGAAACTGCATGTGTGTGTGAGTAGGTCCCAGGCTGGCCCTTCAGACTTGTCTGTCACTGGGGTCTTTCAGGAATCAGCCTCATGCTCTCCATTCGTCTTGACTGCCACAGCATCTGCTCAGGATACGGCCTGGTTTAGGATTATGGAGACCTCAGGATAATAAAAAACAGACTAACATAAGCATAGATGCCGTTCAAACCAGGAATAATCAATTGTCCAGAATTAATTAAGCATAGTGGACGTGAGGGGCTGTAATACACCAGGAGCTCTCTCAAATACTGGGGAGCTAAGCTGTTCAGGGCTGTAGATAGTCAAAATTATTTTTAATTTATATGATATTTAATAGGGAGCTAGTGCAATGATGAAAGAACTGGAGTAATATCAGTTGAAGTTTGTTAATTAGGCATACAGGACAACCGCCTAGTAACGCATTACAATAGTCTAACCAAGAGGTCATGAAAGCATAAATAAGCTTTTCTGTATCAGACATTGATAGCATATGTATAAGTTTGGCAACATTAAGAAAAAAAAATGCAAAATTTTTAAAATGAAAAAATGCAACTTTAAGATAAAAAAATGCAGCTTTACAGATGCTTGAAATCTGGCCTTCAAATGACAGGTTGCTATTAAAAAAAAAAAAAACCCAAATTTTTGACTGAAGATGAGGACTGAACTGAGAGTCCATCAAGGGTTAGACAGTGTTCTTGTAACGCTCTGAGTGGGAATCGAACTCGGGTCTACGGTGTGGTTAGCAGTAGCTCTTACTACTTGCGCTAAGTCAGCAACTGGTGGCCCAAGAGCAGAGGAGGAATAAAGTTAGCCCACAACGTGTGAATTCAAAAATAATACAGTCTTTACTGAAGAGGAATTGACACTAAAAAGAAGAGACAATATCTCTCTACAGCCAGGGTTGAAAAAGTACAACAAAAATAGGAAAGCCGAGCTTCCCAAAAACCTTACAAAATAAAAATAGACACGAGGGTCTTAGAACAATCAAAAGAACATAGCAAGCAAAAAATCTTGAGAACAACTTAACTGGACACTGGACGAGGCAGCTAGGAGGTAAGGTTCAGGACTGAACACAGAGCATGATACAAAGCAGTCTTATATAGAGCAGATAACAGGTGGTGGTGATTAGGCTGATTACAGGGGAGTTTAAAGGAACAAAAGTCACTAGCGCCATCTAATGTAGAGGAGTATAGGGCACTATCGCTGCGCCCCCTGGTGGCTTGGAGGACGTGACAAAGTGCTGAGATATTACAGTTCTAGGTTTTTGCGTGTGAGGTTTTTGTGTCCAATAAGCAAGACCTCAGTTTTATCTGAATTTAGTAATAAGAGGTTTTTAGTCATCCAATTTTTGATATTCAATTCAATTCAAGTTTATTTATATAGTGCTTTTTACAATGTAGATTGTGTCAAAGCAGCTTAACAAGTTCAAGTAAACTCCAGATTTTAGAGTTTACTTCAGTTCAGTGTGGCTTAAGTTTATTTAAAGCTTTATAGGTAAGAAGCAATATTTTGTAATCAATACGGAACTTAACAGGCAGCCAGTGTAAGGAGGATAAAATTGGGGTGATATGATCATATTTTCTAGACCTGGTAAGAACTCTGGTAGCTGCATTTCGTACTAGCTGAAGTTTATTAATAGAAGATGCTGGGCAACCAGCGAACAGAGCATTACAGTAATCCAGCCTAGAGGTCATAAAAGCGTGAACTAGCTTTTCTGCATCCGAGATGGATAGCATATTTCTTAACTTAGCAATATTTCTCAGATGAAAGAAGGCGGTTTTTGTGACATGGGAGATATGATTTTTAAAAGATAGATTGCTGTCTAATATAACGCCCAGATCTTTTACAGTAGAGCTAATGCTAACTTTGCATCCCTCTATTTGCAGGTCAAGTTGTGAGATCTGCTGTGTACAGGATTTAGGCCCAATAAGTAATAATTCTGTTTTGTCTGAGTTTAAGAGAAGAAAATTGTTGGTCATCCAGTCTTTAATATCTTTAATACATTGAGTTAGTTTAGACAGTTCAGATGTCTCATCAGGTTTTGTTGAAATATATTTGTTGAAAAACTGGTAACGGTCAGTTAAGTATGACTTAAACCATTGTAGAGCCTGTCCCTGGACAGTTTAAGCGATCTATAAGGATATTGTGGTCAATGGTGTCAAATGCAGCACTAAGATCAAGTAAAACTAATAACGAGATGCAGCCTTGGTCAGCAGCTAAGAGTAGATCATTGGTTATTTCCACTAATGCGGTTTCTGTACTGTGATGAGGCCTGAAACCTGACTGAAACACTTCAAAAACGTTGTTCATCTGTAGAAAGGAGCATAATTGGGCAGAGACAACTTTCTCTAGTATTTTAGACATAAATGGAAGATTTGAAATAGGCCTATAATTAGCTAAGTTGCTGTGGTCAAGTTGTGGTTTCTTAATAATAGGCTTAATAACAGCTAGCTTGAAAGGATTTGGAACATGGCCTAAAGATAAAGAAGAGTTAATAACATTAAGAAGAGGTTCTCCTACTACAGGTAACAACTCTTTTAGTAACTTAGTTGGAATTGGGTCTAACATACATGTAGCTGGTTTAGAACCATTTATAAGTTTATCTAGCTCTTCCTGTTCTACCCTGTTGAAGCACTGAAGATTATATTGATTCAGTGGAATGTTTATTGAATCTGAGGTATAATGTGGAGCAGAAAGTTTAACATCTTCTATTTTCTGTCTGAAGCCTTCTATTTTATCACTGAAGAAATTCATGAAGTCATCAATACTAATGTGCGGAGGGATATTCTGTTCCAGAGATGACCGATTATTTGTTAATTTACCAATGGTGTTAAATAAGAATCTAGGATTGTTCTGATTGTTTACTATCAGTTTGCGGAGGTGCTCGGTCCTGGCGGATTTTAGAGCCCTCCTATAGCTGGACATACTATCTTTGTACGCGATTCTAAAGACCTCTAATTTAGTTTTTTTCCACTTACGTTCCAGGGCACGAGTTGCTGTTTTGAGAGCGCGAGTGTGACTATTATACCATGGTGTAGTTTTATTCTCTCTAGCCTTTTTTAATTTAATGGGTGCCACAGTATTTAGTGTGTTAGTAAAGATAGCATCTATACTGCTGGTTACTACATCAAGGTCATTTGCGTTCGCGGGTGCATTTAGAAATATAGATAGATCAGGTAAGTTATTTGTAAATTCGTCTTTAGTGGATGGGACGATAGTTCTACCAGGACGATATATCTGTGCAGATCTGCTAATTTCAGGTAAACACAGCTTATATAATAAGAGGTAGTGGTCTGTTATGTCATCGCTTTGTGGTATAATGTCTACATCAATGACCTCAATTCCATGGGACAAGATTAGATCTAATGTATGCTTTAAGCGATGGGTTGGACCAACAACGTTTTGCTTTATCCCAAGTGATTGTAGTAAATCGGTAAATGCGAGCCCTAATGTATCGTTAGCGTCATCTATGTGTATGTTAAAGTCTCCTACAATTAGTATTTTATCAGTTTTAACTAGTACATCAGAAATAAAATCAGAAAACTCTTTTAGAAACGTGACATAGGGTCCTGGAGGTCTATATATGATGATTAAAGCGAGAGATAACATAGTTTTTTTCCTAATATCCGGAAACATAACATTAAGTGCCAATACTTCAAAAGAGTTAAACATAAGTCCGTTTCTCTGATTAACATTAAGACTATCATTAAAGAATGATGCAACTCCACCACCACGACCAGTTTGACGAGCCACATGTTTATATAAGAATCCTGAAGGAGTTGCTTCATTTAAGCTAATATAGTCATTTTGTTTCAGCCAGGTTTCAGTGAGACAGAGTGCGTTAAGATTATTGTCTGTTATTATTTCATTTATGATAAGTGCTTTAGGTGCTAGTGACCTGATGTTTAAGAGACCAAGCTTTATAAAATGTCTATTTTCACTTTTTTGCAGTTTTTCTGGTTTGATTCTTAATAGATGTTTTTTGGAGCACATAGTAAGTTTATTTCTTGAGCTAATAATACGAGGAACAGACACAGTCTCTATAGGGTTAACCTGGTATGCATTACTGTGATTTAAGTGTGACGAGCAATAGTCTATATTGCTAAAATGTGAATTTTCACTTACTAGTCAGACAGAACGAAGCATCCTGGAGATGTTGTCCGACAGGAGTTCAGCTCCAGCTCTGCTGGGGTGCAGACCATCAGGACGGAAGAGCCTAGGACGCTCCCAGAAAAGATTCCAGTTATTGGCAAAGAGCAACCTCTGTTCTTTACACCATATTAAAAGCCATTCATTGAGAGCAAAATGTCTACTGAACCTTTCATTTCCTCAGCGGTAAGTAGGAAGCGGTCCAGATACGATGATCTGCGTGGCAGGCGAGGTGTGTCGAACCGTCTCGATCAGGCTCCTGAAGTCCCTCTTCAGGATCTCCGTCTGCCGCAGCCCGGTGTCGTTCGTCCCCACGTGGAGAACGACAGCTCCGATGCTCTCGCCAGCGCTCAGGATAGCGGGTACCCTAGCAGAAACATCCTTAACACGAGCACCGGGAAAGCAGTGAGTGCGTACGTTGTTACCTTTAGTGGAAGCAGCACGGACGTGGCGAACGATGGAGTCGCCGATGACAGCCACATCGCGACCCGTCTCGCAGAGGGGGGCGAAGCGGTTCTCCGTGGGCAGCTCGAACATAGGAGGAGGAGACGTTCTGCCCCGCGACCTGGTATTCACCTTACGCGGCTGCAACCAGGTGCAGGTGCCACGGTAGCCAGGAGCCAGCATGACCGACCCCTGGCCAAGCCGCAGCTTCGGTGCGCTGGGACTGGACAGAGAAACACACGGGGTTGAGGTGGACGGAGTGTTAAGATTGTATCGCACACTTACCTCAGATGAGCGAGCCGCAGTCCGGGGAACATCGAGCAGGGCCCTCTGTCTCCGGATCTGGGCTCGCTTCATCTCCAGAATGGCGAATCTGGTTCCCGAGCTTCTCCAGTTCCACATCCAACGCCTCCATCGCTGCTTCTTCTGCACACAAGGATGAACACGCAAGCGACATAGTACAGGGTGAAGAGCAAAGACAGTAAGTAGAGGAGGTCGGTAGCTTTAGCTGGCTGGCGATGCTAGCAGGCTAAAGCTACAACTCACAGGCGGATGCTCGAGAGACAGAACGTTATAAAGTAGATTTGATTGTATAAATGTATTAAGAGTTTGTTCACCCTTAGTAGAAAATACAAATACTAGCGAATAGTGATGTGTTTTATGATAAAAAAGTGGAAATTTCAATTCTAAGCGGCGAAGCTACAAACACACACAACGAGGCAACCGTAGTAGCAGTAATGACGTCACTCGAGCATGCGCACTACTAGCACTCAGTTGGCATTTCTATGTGGAGTTTGCATGTTCTCCTCGTGTTGGCGTGGGTTTCCTCCGGGTGCTCTGGTTTCCCCCACAAGTCCAAAGACATGCGGTACAGGTGAATTGGGTAAGCTAAATTGTCCGAAGTGTATGTGTGTGAATGAGTGTGTATGGATGTTTCCCAGTGATGGGTTGCAGCTGGAAGGGCATCCGCTGCGTAAAACATATGCTGGATAAGTTGGCGGTTCATTCCGCTGTAGCGACCCCAGATTAATAAAGGGACTAAGCCGAAATGAAAATGAATGAATGAATGAATAAAAGAGGAGTTCTCCAGTGTCAAGGATGAACTCAACCATGCCTATGCACTGCGTCATGAACCCCTAAAGTCAAGATGGGCACCAGCCTCACCTCTGCCAAAAACATCTCGGTCAAAAGCATTGACAAGTTTACTCCAAGTGTGGTCTGGAGGTCCACACTTATTTGCAAGACATTGATTTCCACTTGGAAATGAAACTCAATGTCTCTGATGAAGATAGACAGATATGTATTTGAAGATATGTATTTGATTTGAGCAACATCCCTGATGAGCGCAGCTTCCTGGACCGGCAGTTGGCTCACACAAAAAATGGTTACTGCCATTCATCCAAGATGCCCTCATCAGAGAGTTTGCAGACCCTGAATCAGATCAAGGACTGTTGGGCTCTCTGGAGACAAAATAAGTTTGCAATGAGTCCCCACTAGTTTACTACAACCGACTCAGGCGAGCCTTCTTTAGAAATCGCAACTAACCTGATATGGAACAAGACCTGAACTCAAAGATTCTCTTTCTGAGAAACCTCCATCCTGCAGTAAGCTAACATCTTGGAGTACTCGCATGCCCACAAACAATGAGCACCCATTAATTGCGAGATTTGACGCAGAAAGCCTATGCCAAACAAAAGATGGCGTTACAGAAAAACACCAAAATCGCAACAGTTCTTGATTTTAACACTCAAAGTCCAGAACTGGCACTAGAGGGTGCCCAACTCCCAAACGATGTGAAACCACTATCCCCAGGGTCGAATGCATCTTCGTCCAACAGACAACGAGACTCCTATGCTGACCTAAACAGAAGAACAAATGCTGGGATAGCCCGCTTGGAAAACAACGCTCACCTGAACGCCACCAGGAAAAATCATGGAACCAGTCCACCTAATTTGGAAACAAATGGAGGAAAATCTGGTCACCGTCCAATAGTTCCTCCAAGGGAAGACAACAAAACCCTGGATTATCAAGCCTAAGGAGTCGACAAAGGAACTCTCAAAATTTTCACACTGACCTCGCTCAGATTTAATCCCAGCATAAGGAAAATACCCCACTGGTATTTGACCCTCAAGAACTGGTAAAAATAATGATGAAAGAGTTTTTCCTATACATAGATAGAGGTAGACAGGAAGCGGGAAAAGGAGAAAGCCGATTTAGCAGTCAAGCAGACAGGCAGCGACCACCTGAACCAACAAGCCCCCAAGAACAGCACCTCATCACCCCACTCTCTGAAAACTATAACTGTCATCACTTCAAGTAAACAAGAAATTTGATCCAGACATCCTGCAACAGAGTTAAGAACTAACCCTATGCCTAATACTTCAGATCTCAGCAGCATTCAACAAACACTTGCAGGTGAAAGCCCTCATGTTCCCAAGAGTGCCATTCTGGTCATCTGCCACTCCTTTGACAAACATCAAATCAGTCCTGAAACCCTTCCTGATCCATGCCAAACTCCAGTCACTCAATTACTGGATGACCTCATCAAGAGAGGCATAGCAAGAAAGTTTGACCACTTCATTATCATTGAACAATGAGTCAAAATCAAAGCTCTGTTGGACACTAGAGATGACATCATCCTAATACAGACTGAACTCCTTGAGGTCAGAAAAAGAGCCAAAAGTATCAACAAAACTCTCAGACTTAAGAGGCATTTGAAGATATGGACTCAAGTGCTCAAGCCATTGTCATTCAAGCCAGTAAGCTCCAACGTGTCAGTGTCAAGCATCTGACTCATTCTCAAGCACCATTCAAATTGTGATTAAAATAGACATTAAAGACACATCAGTGTCCAATGTGGCCCTAGCCCTGTGGGCAGAGAATTCATCAGTAAGTCAGCTCTTCTAGAAATCCATCAGAACCTGAGCAATAGGCATCGGAGCCTCGGTCAACAGCAAATGGGGAAGGACCAAAGGATTGTTAGCTACAAATTAATATAATACAGGATTGCTAAAGATAATTTTTACTAACCATTCTATTTGGTGGACAAATAAGTAGGTTAAGTGTGTGGAAATATAAACTTTATATAAACTAGTTCCAACCTAACTTTTCAATTCAATTCAAGTTTATTTATATAGAGCTTTTTACAATGTAGTTTGTGTCAAAGCAGCTTAACATGTTTTAGTAAAGTCCAGATTTCAGAGTTTAGTTCAGTTCAGTTCAGTGTGGTTTAAGTTTCACTGCTGAAAGTTCAGATACTGAAGAGCAAATCCACCAAAGCGCAGCTCCACAAGTCCCGATCCGAGCAGGCCAGTGGCAACAGTGGCGAGAAAAAAACTTCACCAATTGATGAAGTGAAGAAAAAAAAAACTCGAGATAATTTTTCTTCTGGCCAAACTTCCTGTGTGGAGCTGCATTCTAGGCGCCAGGGCTGGTGAAGCTGGACGACCACCAGCGGGAGGTCAGGCTGGCCCACAGGATCAAGCATAGACTTGTTTGTCTCATGCACTCCATTCCTCCATGTCCACCACAGCATCAGCTCGGGATACGGCCTGGTCCAGGATACCTTTGATCGTCCCTTCACAGGTCTAGGATCGCATCGATGGCGCTGCATAATCTGTAGGGACCTCGGGATGAGTATCCCCAGGTGGAAATAGAAAATAAAGAAAATATTTAGCGTAGCTTCTGTTCATAGTGTACTTAAACCAGAAAGAAAATGGATTGTTATAGATGAAAATAACAGTTATATAAACAAACATGTAAAGCATATGAGAGTTTCATCTAACACATTTAACCCCTTATATTCCAGAGCAAAATCCTCCCTAGTGTCCTCACTACAGAGAGTTGAACACTAAGGCAGAGATGACATTGAGATGATTAAGTATCTAATTAAAGGAAGATTGAGAATTATTGATGAACAACTGTTAACAAGGGGCCTCACGGTGGCGCAGTGGGTAGCACGATCGCCTCACAGCAAGAAGGTTGCTGGTTCGAGCCTCGGCTGGGTCAGTTGGCATTTCTGTGTGTGCTGGAAACCGGGTGCTCCGGTTTCCCCCACAAGTCCAAAGACATGCGGTATAGGTGAATTGGGTAAGCTAAATTGTCCATGGTGTATGAGTGTGAATGAGTGCATGGATGTTTCCCAGTGATAGGTTGCAGCTGGAAGGGCATCCGCTGCGTAAAACATATGAACAAAGAAAATAAATGAATGAATGAACTGTTAACAAGCAGAATCACTGAAGGAAAGAAAAACACAAATTACAGCCCAAACCAAAGATGAAATCAACTGACAATAAAACTCTAAATAAAAAGAATAATTAATAAAAATAATTACACAATAAAAATGTTATTTCTCAAGATCTCAGCAGAGGATCAATAAACAACTCCACAAACATCAGAAGCTTCGCTTATTACTGACCTTTGACTTTATTTCTTTCACGTGAACAAGAGCTCTTAATGACATTTTTGGTGTTCATTTGAAGTCATCATGATGGAGGTCAGAGTCTGCATTAGTTGGGCTCTTCAACTTCTTATTTTCAGACAAATTTTTGGTTGCTATATTTAATTGTGTTAATTACACTATTTGTATAGCATGAAAAGCCAAAAGAAAATTTAAGAATAAATCTGATGTGATTAACTATGACATCAAAAGACACCCTCACTTGCTAGTGTACATATTCAATATCTTGTTAGCTGTGTGTGAGAAATTATTAATATGTAAATTAAACCACTGGAGCTTCCGGCCTAAATACACAATTCAGAATGAAAATGTTTGATCTGTGGAAGAACTTAAAAACATGCAGACGTCAACAATTAGTCTTTTAATCTCAACAATGGTGACAAACAAAAAATAAAAATCAACCCAGAACAATACAAAACAATCTACTGAAATATTACCCCCCAAGACAACATAAAATAAAGGTAAAGAAAGAAATTCATGCTGCAATGCATGCTGGGAGTTTTGCTTTTTACTTTTAGCAACCATGGTTGAGGTTCATATCCTAATTCTTGATGTCTTAAATGTGCTGCTCGCTCTCAAGGTTTTGTGTATGAAAAATTATTAATTAGGATTTTTTTTTGTTGTTGTTGACCCTCCATGGAAAACTGTCGTATTGCTCCAAACAACATCACTTAAGTTTTACTTAAGTTATAGAATACTAGCAATTATATCTGTAACAATTAGGCACGTAAAGCTTCTCATTGCGTTTTTTGCTATAACCAATGAGTTTCAGAAACACAGTTATAACAGCTAGGAAAACATTACGATAACAGATCAAGAGCCCAACTAAAGAAGCCTCTGATCTCCATGATGGTGAGGTCAAATGAAAAATGTTCAATAAAAAATATAAAACCTCTGTTAATTATCAAATATTTTTAAAAAGTCAAACTGTAATCAGTGAAGCTAGTAATGCTGTTTGTGGTAATGCTGTGTTAAGTCGTTTAATCCTCTGTTTTAATTCAGTTGGTTTGGTGTAATGTTGTTGCTGTATAGTTTTACTTATTCTTTTCTTCAGTAATTGTGCTTGTTAACAGCAGGTCTTCATCAGTGTCTGAATTCAGTAATTTGTGGTCATTCACATTGTCTAGTGGACTAAACTATTCAACTAATTTAGGGACTAGTGAATAAGGGTGTATGGTGAAATTTCAGACACTCTGATTACTTTTTAAAAAACAAAAGTTAGATCTGTTACAGTTATTGTCTGTATTTTGTACAGAAATGAGCTGTTAATCATATAACAGGTTTTCACTGTAGATTGTACTTTCACTGTAGACTTTTACTGTTAAAATCACTGACATTTTTCACAGTGTACTTTCAAATCAAATTGTAGCTTTAAAATCCTATACTATATGCTTACTGAATAATAACAAACAATACACTTTCAAAATCTTTATTTATTAGGAAGGAAGTTTTTTATATTTGTATATTATATTAAGGAAATTAATGTGTATAGCCATACACCCATGGTGCTTTACAAAAATAATAAAAAATAAAAAAAACTTTTACATGTGTTTTTATAGTAATATAAATATAACAAAGATAATCACATTTACAGTTTTATAAGTGTGGAATATTTCCTTTTGGGGAGCCTTGAGAGCAAAAAGTTTGAGAACCATGTTAAATTCAGTAAATATACTGTATTTTAAATGTTGTTACTTACTCCTTTCTGCAACTAAAAGCGGCATAAGAGAGAATTAGCTATAGAAGAATTATACAAGGGCTTACCTGCAGTGGTGCTATATAGCACTTTAACCTACCCAAAGAACCACTGCAGAACCTTTATGGTGCTTGAAAGGTTCTTTACACAGTAAAAGTGCTATATAGCACCTCAGCCATCTCAAAGAGCCACTGAAGAACCTTTTTTTTAGTGTACTAAGGTGAACACAGAGAAGACATCAAATCATAAATGTCATAGGAAAACTATCTGTTGCCATTACTGTGGTAAAAAAAAAACATTGGATGAGGGAGTGTAGGAAAAACAAGAAGAACTTTAAAGAGATGAACAGGATAAATCAGCTTCTGAACAGTTGCTAATTGTTCTTAACTTACCCCTCCCATCATCACTAATTCCATTGAGCTGTTTACAGAGGTGCAAACCATTTTTAAGCTGTAAAGTCCTTAATGCACCTGTTAATTTACAATTAAGATAAAACAGACCTCACAAAAGACTGCACGCTATTCACAAGCCATGGACTTTCAGACTTTTTGTGTCATCATGTAGGATTTATGACATTCCCATCGATTGCCATAAACTTGTGAACATGAAATGTTTTGAAATGTACATTTACATACATAGATATTGAAAATGACACAGAATAAGTTACATGTGCCTGTAACTAATTCAAGTTAAATGGCTGGAAGATGGGGCCTATCAAATGGGGCCTATCAAACAGACGCAACTGAATGAATTTATGAAGGTTTTAAATTTATATTTTGTAAGAGCTTTTCTATAACTCTCAGAGGGGGAACTGAAGAAATAAAAAATTTATATAATCTAGATCCATATATATATATATATATATATATATATATATATATATATATATATACAGTCATGGTTTTGAGAATTACGTAAATACTGGAAATTAAAAACGTTGCTGCTTAAGTTTTTATAACAGCAATTTGCATGTACTTCAGAATGTTATGAAGAGTGATCAGATGAATTGCACAGTCCTTCTGTG